>JAVJGG010000039.1:1746850-1817625 GCA_035590195.1 Aviceda cuculoides | reverse complement strand
TAGCAATTTAAAAAAGAAAGCGACTTAGAAAGGCATCTACCTTATCCCATCTTCTTGTCTTAATATAACTGTGAAGGATGTCTTCCTGCATGAAATTATCTAGTAATTTTCTTGTCTTTATTTTCAATGTTTCAAGTGTTCTTAGGAGAAGCACTGCCAGACTTTCAACATATTGTTACGGTTATCACCTTGATAAATATAACCGTATTCTGTCTGCTTACCCCTCTCTTTAAGTCTTCTCTGCTGACTCCTTATTCTCTTTCCTGTCAAGCATAAGTTTCTTTTCTTTATTTTCAGCATCTTCACAGCCTTTTCCTCAACAGTTCCCAAAATCTTCATGAGTAGCCTTCACCTTTTCTACCATCTCTCAATTGCTATGAAAATGTTCATTCCAATTCCCTGCTAGGCCATAGAAAGCCTCCACCTTGTTAAAACTTCAGTGAAAGGCCTATGGTTATTTTGCACTTTCCATTGTCCTGTTTGAGAGAAGGTCCTTGTAACTAAATACTCACAAAGCTAGCTCCTCCTCAGAGAAATGCTCTGCTGTGCTGACTCGCAATACGGGGACAGTTGTAGCTCACAGGTAAGCTGACCTCACTGCTGATCCGTAGTCCCACTGTTCCATTGTATGTCTCCTCCGTCAGAATGCCTCACGTGAAGACTATTAGCAACTTGGGGCAGAAACTGTTTCCGTATGATTGTATACAGCACCTTGCACAGTTTCCTTGACTGACAGTTAGGTAATACACACACAGAAATACAAATGAAATTGCTATTCCACAGCCTAACAGACACCCTGTCAGGACTTATTCCTGACCGCGCTCTGATGAACCCAAATGCCTGCAAAGGCCTTGAGTTAAACTTACGAAGCATGATTCAAGCTGTCATGACACTTCGCAGTGACTTGACTTCAGATATAAACGCCAAGCCTCTGACAGCAGTCTTTATACTTAGTTAGAAAATGCCTACTGCAGAAAAATTCAACAGAAAATAATAAGAGCCCAAGGGGTTAGATATCCAATTCAGGGCTGGAGATTTTAAAAGCAGGTTCTCCTGTGAGATTTCCAGCATCTCAGGCTTCTAATGCTTTAAACTCTGAAGCAGCTGCATCACAAAAAAGAAAGAAAAACCTACAACTAACTAAAAAAAAAAAAAATCCAGACTTGTTTGAACTCCAAACTCATTGTGATTTGAGTTGGCACTTAAAGTTTGGTGCAACTCTTACCTGTGTTTGATCCTTAGGTTCCACCTGCAATGGCAGCATTGTTCAGCACCGCCTGGGCCTGATCCGTACGCAGAGCTCCCAGGGAAGCTATGAGAGCTCGTCCCCTCCTGAAAATCAGGCCTATTGTATACGAACAATCAAGAGCATTCAGGCTGAACAACCGTTCAAAAAGCACACCTCAGTAAATCACCATCTCGGTAAGCGCTGCCATTCTCTTTTCTAGTAACCCCTTGTAATAGGTGGTGTGTCTTTTTAGGTTAGCGGGGCCATTGCCTGCCCAGCCTTTTGCTGACCTCAAGAAGGGGCTCATTCCAGAGGGAAGGGCCCAGTGGGGAACACATGAACACCTAATTTCCTCCCTCAAAAGACTGGCGGTAGGAAAGTGCAGTAATGAGGCTGCCTCTTCAGGCAGGAGGAAACAGATAGGCAGTTGGGAGAAGGAAAATCACCAGGAGTGAAGGGGCTGTCAAGGGAAGGGAAATTGAAGACCTGGATTTTTACTGAAGTCTGCTGGAAATGCTGGTTGAGCCAAAAAATAATGCCCCAAAGAAGGACTAATGGTGTTAAATCCACTGATGTGAGCCACCTCTGTCCCATTCTCTTTGCTGAGGAGGATGAACAGTACCGACTGGTTTTAATATTTCTTGGTTTTGTTTTTAAAGAGGTGGCAATCTAGAAAACGAGAATGTAAAATATAGGCTCCGTTTAGATTTTTGTGACAAGTCATTGCACATGGATCATGTGGGACTGTGACTACTGGGTATACACAACAGCTATTGTAACTACATATAGATCAAAGATAGAGGTGTCTTCTTTTTCATGCACCTCTCAAAGCGGAATGCTAACAGGTTTGTTGTCTTTTTTTTTCCTTCCTTTTTTTGCTTGTGGAATCTTTGTGAACATTTCCGAAACTGAAACTCAGTTAAATTTGCAGCTCGCTTTAAAAAGGAAAAAGCTAACCTGCCTAAAAAGGTGAAGTAAACTGGAGAGCTCTCCAGTCCTGAGGAGAGCTGGCTGCTCCAGCCAGCACTCTCCATTCCCAGTGCTCCACAGTGCCTGCTCTGGCATCATTCTTCTCTGCACTCATGTTGATAAAGTAAAGCCACGCATCAGCAGGACACTGCTCACATGAGCAGAGAGCACTAAAGCCAGCCAACAGGCTTCTAACAGGCAGTAATTGTTTCTATATAAAACATGCGGAGATTGTGTCCCTTTTTAAACTAATAAGCTTACAGCTCTGCTAGTCTTCTTCTGCAGAGGCAGGTACATTTTTACAGATACTAATGTTGATTCTCTAGACTGTTTTCACCTAAAACCTGGCCAAAGTATTTAAAGAACAGATGAAGTCATGCAAGCCTACATTAGAGAGAGCTATTTTCTCAATAACATAAGGACACCTTGGTACCACATCACAAACGAAAACCTGACACCAGGTTTAAATCTGTATCGTCAGAAAACAGTTGATACTGCAGCTTTCACTTTTTCATTATATTAAACACCCCAGTAATTATTAGCTTCTCCTGTAGTTTCCTCATGACAATGGCAGAGCACGGATTTTGTGAAGTATCCACAGCATGCCCCCTGGCTCAGGGATGACACCCCTTCACTAATCAACCTCCAGTAATGATGTGCGGAGAAAGATGTGTGCTCGCCCATCACCCTGGCACATGGGCCTCCTGGCTCTACCCTGAATTACTGTCTTTTATTTTCCTGCATTCTTCACTTCCTTAATTATAACATAATAAAGTAATATTACCATAATTACTAATAAAGGGACTCTTGTTAAAGAACAAATCTTCAGTTAGCCAGCAGTTGCCGTAGGGAGCTACCCGTCTGCATTATACAGAGCCAGAATTAGGAGACTGCTCTACGGGACTCTCACTTGCTAGCACCCGCCTGGGTGCCAGCAGTAACGACCTGCAGCTGCATTACACTGATGTGAGTAGAGAACGAGGCCTCAACAGCTTAGTGAGAACAGAACCGCCCAGTGGTAGGAGACAGCATTGTTTTTCAGTCCCATGAGGCTCACGGTTTGGGCTCAGAAATCCCCCAACGAAGAAACCCGCCTAGCGAGTCTTTGTCTCCAGCCAGTGGGCTCCTCCACTTCAGCCCAGCTGTCCTGGGCAGCCGGTCCCTGCCTCTTCCCTCTAAACCACAATCATCAATCTTTCCTGGCTCCTGCCGTGATTCTTCTGCCCTGTCAGTCCCAGTCTCCCTCTTCCCCCGAACTCCTCGTCCACTGGGGGACTACATCTGCATGGACGCTACCAGGTGAGGCAGGCAGAAGTACAGAAGTCCCTAAATAGCTTTAAAGCAGCCATCTCAGGTAGCAGTTGCTTTCTAGCTTATGCTCAACCTCAAGATGCTCCAGCTAGTTTTCTCTTTCCAACATGGCAAGCAGTCCCCCAGGTCTCCAGAGCTGTACCCCCCTTCCCGTGTGCCTTGACTCAGTCTTCCTTACCAGGCTCCCCATCCACACCACCATTCAGTCTCCCAAGTCTGGTTCCCTGCCTACTCTCTCCCGCTGGCTCGTTCCTTGTTTCCTTGCTCAGACAGGTCTGAGTTTTTCTTTCTTCACCTCTCAGTTTGACATTCACACTCAACTAGCTCCTTCCCTCTTCAATGTGTGTAAAGGCAGTGGGGAGATCAGGCAGAAGGAGGCTGCTGTATGTTCAGTATTTAAGCGGAAACCTTCGTTCTCCGAGCTCCCCGGCCAGCACCATACCCTTGCATGTTGAAACATTCAGAGGAATAATGAGTTGCAGAGAGGCCCCCCAGCCTTGCAGCTAACAGCTGGAGGCAGGTGGCATTGATGATGCACATCAAGCATGGTAAAAATAAAGTAGATGAAGTGCCTGGCTATCTATCATAGAATATTTGCATAATTTCTCATAGGCAGCATTTACTCAAGAGCCATGCTCATGAAATGCAAAGAACCGAGTTACTGCAGGGCATTCTCATTGTGCCTTCTGTATTTCCCTGCATTTTATTTAGGGCCAGTCCTGGCCGGTGCCAGCACCCAGCACGGTGCTGACTGACCTGATGTCAGAGGGAAGTAGCACACACAGCATCAGGAGAGAACTGATCTGCACCTTACAGGATCTGACCATTGGGCTGCAGGCTCCCGTTAGCAGGGAGGGATTAGTTCTTTCCTTGTTTCTTGTTCTGTATTGAACGTTCACTTGGCGTTAAGAAATGACAAGAAAATACCTAAAATCTGGTGGCAGAGTTCAACCTTCAACATTACAGAAGATTGTAAAATACCGATACTGAACACTGGTATTGCAGGGAAGGCAAAGCAGCTGCAAATCAGGAAGTTTGCAGTTTGTGCTTTCTGCTTAGAATAACAGGAATTTTTAATCATCTTGCTGCCTACATAAAATTCACGACGGGGAATATACATTTCCCTAAATAAGAGAAACAACCCTCACATGGAGAAAAAGACTTCTCTCTAAGGGCTATTTCCATGGTAACTTGTAAATTCAAAGCTCAAGCTGTTTTGGCTGCAGGGATGCTCAGAAAAGGTAACAAGATTGTTTGTTGTTGTTAATAATGGGAAACCATCATCACTGTCCTCTCATGCAAAACAGGCTGGATTGCTTTTGTTTAAAACCCCCCCCAAAGCTGGCAAAGAACAAGTATGAAAAATTTCACCCTGGCAGGTGAAAGACTAAGAAAGCTGAGTGTGTCTGTATATAATGAATTAGAATAGAAACTTATTCATGATTTACCCTTGTAGTTCACAACCAGCATCCCAATATATCCATGTAGCCCTTTTTATCTTGCCAAAATTCAAAGTGGGACACAAGTTATGTAAGCATATACAATTTTTATACACAGTTACATTCATCTACTTCTGTGGTGGTTAAGTGGACATCACAGCACAGAACAGCCTATGACAAAATGAAGATGAAAGATTTTGAATCGGGAAACAAATGCCTCCTGGAACACACACAAACGCACATGCAGATCCTGAACAGGAACTCTGCATTTAGTTTCCGAGAGTTTATCCTTTCTAAGTGAGGTAGTGTAGTTCTATGCAGGAAAAAATAATACATGACCATGTTGTTAAAGATAGTGTATATGCAGAGAAAGGAAATAATGCAAGGGCAGCCATCATTCAAAGTGTCAATGCAATGAACAACTTCAGGAATTTCAAAGCATTTGAATACCGGACTTAGCAGGTGTCTTTATACTCTTCTAACGTGGAAGAGGGGAGGAAATAATTGCATCCTGTTATCTTTACTGAGGTACATTTTATTACGATGAACTCTGCAAAGTGCTAAGCACATGCTTAAAGCCTGTCTGAGGCTGCTTCTTCCCAAAACAACAAATAATAAAAGTTAGTATTTAGTCTGGCCTAATAGTGCTGAAGTTGATTGTGTGAACAAACTAGAATTTGCCTTAAGGCAAATATAGCTTTGAGCTTAAAGTATCACTTCGGTGCTTTCAGAGTCCAATCCAAGATAGCACATCACTGACCTCTGGCTGTCTTTTAAAGGGTGTTGGGGCTGCTCAATATTTTCTGGATTTGTAGGATTAGGTCCTATGCAGTCAGCCAACCCTACACTTGCAGAGCTGAAATGCAGCAGGGCAAAATGCATATCTCAATGCGCTGAGCAGCATTCGGAAAAGTCTCTAGTTCTAAACAGAGATTTCCTTTAACGTTTGTGAATTCAAGGATCTCTTTAACCATGTTTGCCAAAAAGCCAATTAAAAAATAATGCACAAAAGGTGACTGACTGGCAAAGGTGATGAGCACTGATGTCTTTGGCAGACTGAAATATGACTCAACTGAATATATGAAATAGTTAATAAAGCATAAATGTGCAAGCTGTTATCTAATATTAAAACAAAAAATCATCAGAAGGGAAATAATTTTGTGCAAATGTTTCCAAAAGTTTGCATCATTAGACAGCCTCCCTCTACAATCAATGGCAACACTCCTAAAAAATTGTGTGGGAACCAGCTTTTGTGTACCTTCAAGAATATATTGTGGAGTCTTCAAGCAAGCTGCAAATAGTGCTACACATTACCAGAATATTGGTCCAAAAGACGTTGCCCTAACTCCCTGCTTTTCAAAGTGCTCAATTAGCAGCAATTTTCCTCCTCACTGCACTTTAGCACAGGCTAACCGTGTTTCAGACCTGGATCCTGTTAATATAGCAAGTAGTTAGACTTGTAAGGGGACTAAGAAAGACCACAAATGGTCTGGTTTTATTTTTAGTTCAAAGATGAAGAGGTCACTACCACTTCTGTGCTGCTACGGGGTCTTTGTAACACTGTAGGATTTTCCTGTGTAGATGAAACTTCTAGAGATCTTAAAATAGGCATTTTGTCCCCTGAAACACACTTTTTAATTCATGGACTGCACTGTGTGTAGGGAAAGCGGAAGTGGAAAAGACCCTTTAGAATTTTCAGCCTCTAGGTTTTCAACCACAGAGATAGAAATTAGACCAACTTAGAGCTTTCAAAATTAATTTTCCCTACATTTTCAGATTAAAACCTTCTTTGTATTTATGTGACTACCCATGTTAAACAAGGTAAAAATTACCTTGATACCAGTTTGTACCAATTACACTTTAGAGCCCACTAGAAGCTGGTTCTCTCTGTATTTTCCTTCTGCTCCGGAAATTTTATTTCCCACTTGTCATCATGTGTTGTCCCCAGCCTCCCACCTCTGACACTTCAGCTACTGACGAGCCCCCGAAGGAATGAAGCTTTGGTACCAGGGCAGCCCTGAGCTCTCCGAACCCAGCGCTCCTTAGCCTTGCCTTGCTGACTGTGCCCTGCTAGTCGAAACGCCGAACCGCGAGCGCCAGATGTGCCATCTGCGAGCGCCAGATGTGCCATCTCCAGCAGGAACCAGCGGCTGCTCCCTGCAGGAATGAAGGAGAGAAATGAGGAAGGTGGAGCTGGAGTAGCTGGCAAACGGTTTTCAATCAGCGGGTCCTTCTTTGTTGCTGTAAAGAGAGGGGATTAGAGGCAGGTCACAGGCCAAGAGATAAAACCTCCTGAAACAGGAGCTTCGGCAGTGCCTTGCTGGGCAGCTGCTGGTCTGGGAGAGCTGCGCTCTGCGGCTGCCCGGCCTGCCGTGGGCCCTGCCTTTAAAAAAAAGGAAGGGCGGCGTGGGCCAAGTGGCTGGAGGTGGCCCGCCATGGCCAGGGGGGTTCTCCGAGCCCTAGTGCTGCTGCTGGCCCTGCGATGCCCCCCCGGGCAGGCCGGGGAGTACTGCCACGGCTGGGCCGGCAGCCTGCAGCGCTGGCAGCGGGGCTTCCAGTGCCCCGAGCGTGCCGATGGCCCCGACGCCGCGCTGTGCTGCGGGACCTGCAGCCTGCGCTACTGCTGCTCGTCCAGAGGGGCCCGCCTGGACCAGGGCCGGTGCCCCGGTGACCACCAGCAGCCCAGCCCCAGGCCTCCGGTGCCAGGTAAGCTTCCCGTGGTCCTAGCAGACGGAGGGGGGGCACGCCAGATGTGCTGTCTTCTTTTGGCATCCCCCGGACCAACCTTCCCTTGGCGCCATCAGCCGGATCCTTCCTCTGTTTCTCTGCCCTTCAGAGTAACTTGGGGCTTCACTCAAAAGACTTTTCTGTCAGTCCTACTCTTAGAAAAGCCTCTAAGCTACTAACAGAGTAATCCGGCAACACCTCTGACGCTTATATCCCTGGCGGAACGTGTGTGTTGCTAACCTGCTCTGTTAATGCATGTGGATGCCTCGAAGTAATGCATTTAACTTAAGTTCTGGCTTGTAAAAATGCTTGTAGACCTCAAACCCAGATTCCATAGGCAACCCAACAGCAGTTTAGGTACTAACTGTAAAACTCAGTTGCAAGTCTAATTTCTACTTAATTGTGCACAAGTGAACAGTACCTGTGACATTTGAGTACTGGAACAGCCCTCGCACGGATAGCAATGGCAGATGCTATAGGACTGAATGGTCCGACCCTCTGTACTTCAGGCTTTTTTAAATGAGCCTGCCATAGCAATTGCCAGTTTCTAATCTTCTTGCTGCAGCAAGAGAAGAGTTGAGAGTAAAACTACTCTGGCCTCTTCCCTCATGCATGCATGTCTTAAGGAATGAAGAACAGAATATAACCTAGGAGACCCCAGGAACGAATGGTTGGCTAATGTCACTCTTACATTTTCAGTGCCCGTGTACCTGCCGTTCCTTCTTGTTGGGGCTGTATTTGTGGCGTTTGTTGTTGGCGGTGCCTGTGTTGGAATTTGCTGCTGCAAATGCTTAAAATCCCAGGATGAGGGGCAACAAAGAGGACCTGCACCTGGCCAGACCTGGCTGCTAGAACCTGATCTTCCTTCTCGCCTCTCCAGTTCCAGTTCTGCCACCAGAAGCTCACTGAATAATGGTCTTCAGACCAGCAACATCTGTGTGACTCTAGCTCCATCCCTTCCTATTATTGGGTTGGCTGAAGATGCTCGGTTTTTAAGTCCTCCACCTGCCAGTGGGCAACTCTTGCACCCTTCACATGCTAACCACAGAATACCAACTGATCGTACCCCAATAACGGCTCCAGTACCTGTCCTTAAAAGAACAATTTATGGACACAGTGCTAATGCATCCCCTCTTGGGGCAACACAGGGTGACCAAATGATGTACTCAGGAGTTCATGTCTGAGAAGATGACACATCAGCGTACAGCCTGAACGGGATGCTACTTCACTATTATAAAAAGTTCTTTGGGACTGAAACACAGACTTTCAAATGTCTGATGCTATTAGGAAGTGCATCAATTTTGGCTTTTTACAGCTCTGAAGAAGACATTTTAGAACTTCTTTTAGGTTCTTGGTTTTTTAACTGGTATTATTTTAATACTGTTGAAAAAGGCAAGATTCCGAGGCCTGTATACCTCTTCAAGGAATGACTGAAACTGTAGAAATCAGTTTCAGCCTTCCCAGGTCCTTTCAAGCTGCTATACCATGCTCTAGGGGACATGTCAGAGGACTCGGTTTCAGTTTCTGTAGCTGTGTCACTTCTCTGCACAGGAAGGCTGTACTTAATCTACACACTTTTACCAGTAAATTGATGCATGACGGTAAAACGCTGCCTGTGACTCGCCTGCCCCTGGTGAACTATCAGTTAAGTGCTGCTAAAGGAGCAACTTCTAGCCCTAATTTCAGTAAAATGTACATTTCCTACAGATCCTCGGGGAAGGTAATAAAACATATGTGTTGCTTCCTGTTTTCTGGTGGCTTAGTGGTCCTTTATTTTTTTACATAACTGGACACTTCAAATGGGTAAAGAATTACAGGGTAAGGTAAGAACAAAATAAGACTCCAATCAGCTCTGTGAGAATATGCTGGAAAAGCTTGCCTACTTTGACTCCTTGTTAAGATGCATGCAGCCTGACTGCAGCCATCCCCTTCACAGCAGGACACGGATAGGAAGAAGTTGTCAAAATATACTACTCGCTGCTGGAGTGCTTTAACACCTCCTCACAGCACAGAAACCTGAGTGATTATACTGTGAAGGCATGTTAAAAGGACTCCACAGGTGTTACCAGTAGGAGCAGTGGCCAAGGCTTAAAAATCTTATGTGTATAAGAAGTAAATGCTAAAGCCCTTTCTGCGTTAGTACTGCCTATCAACAGAAAACTGATACGATAAAGATGCGTGGAGACTTCTCCTTTAAGTCAATAGGGCTAATATACTTTGTAAACAAATGTATGACCTTACAGTACTTTATGTATATTTTACTTCAGAATGTTGCACCTTAATTCTGGTGAGCAGTGTGTGCCACAGTAATGCTTATACTAAGCACACATATATGTTGAGTGCCCTAGTTTGTGGGGGCAAGGTGATGTATTTTGAGAACTTCCTGACTCTTTCATGGGTGTGAATCAGAAATTTCATGGAACTTAGCTGACCCAGGGCTGTAACTTATGTTTGCTTGGCCAGTTCCTCTCAAAACTGGAGTAAGAATATAAGCATGAAAACAGAATACCCTAAAAATAAAAGCTTTGCCAAAATATAGAGACTTATGTTGTATGCTTGTTTTCATACTGAAAAATAATAAGTTAAGGCTTCCAGAAATATACTAGCTTGAACTTAAAAGCGTTGTCCTTGTTATATTCAGTGAAAGGTCAGTGGGATTGATAACTATGCCAATACACAGTACCACAGCTGGAATTACAGTTTTTAAACTTAGGTTTTAAACTTGCATTGCTGAAAGCGCTTAGAAAATGGCTTATTTTTTATAAAGTAACCGTCGTTTGCAGTTGCCGTACGAAAATCTGTAGCTGAATGGAGTACTTTATCTGGTTAAATGTCCAGTTTTATAGTACATAATGACAAAAACTCATGTCAGTTCAGAGACAAATGAACAAAGTCCTTTCTGATGCTCTTTGTTCTGGGAAATACAGAACAACTTGGGTCACATTTCTGCTGTTTGGAAGATATATTTTATGCTTAAGTAGTCTCGGGCATTAGAAAAGGAGACTAGGTGGTTTTATCAGCTAGTCTCTCCTTTACTAAAACATGATTATTCTCTACTGTAGATTTTCTGAACTAGAAAGGTAAAGGAATATGTGACCTGACAGTCAGTACGCTTAAGCCTCAATCTGTAGTGTATATAGACCTCCTGTCAACTTCAACAGAAATTGAAAGCTCTCCAGGAGGCAGCTTCAGGATAAGGTTTTAAATTAAATAAGAAACCAGAGAAATAGCCTTCCTGATACCATAAAACAGAAAAAGGTCGAGAGGTTCATGTGTAACCCTAAAGAATTAAAAGGAAAAAAATTGATCAGAAGTGAAAAACAGAAAAGCTAAATGGCTTTGTGAATGCTGCCTTAATTGCTCTCTGGCAAGGATTAGCAGACTGTTTGGAGTGAACATACCTTCCTCTCCCCCACCTTCCTCTGTGTATGCCACAGCTGAAAAACTGAGACAAAAAAAAAAAAAAGAAAAAGGCAAAGGCAAAGGCAAAGGGGCTTAACTGAGCAGATGCTTATTGCCAAAACTTGTATGGGAACAACAGGATTTTCTGGATCCCTATCACGGTATTTTCTATATAGTCAAAACTAATGTTTGCGGCAACAAAGCCAGGTCAAATATTTCAAGGGTTCAAAATCTCTTTTCAAAACTGCAAGAGAAAACAAGAACTAACCAATTTGTTACACTCCATGGGCTGGAGAGACATTTTTCAAAGAACCATTTGTTTAACATCTTCCATCAAGCACCATTGTAAACTCGAATTACCTTGGTCTGTCTCAATTAGCATCTGCATTAAAAACAGATCAACTCATGTGGGGACTAAGGAAAGAGCACAGAGTATTTTTTATGTAAATTCTATCCCTTTACTAATTTGAGGGGCCTTGCTACTGAGTTTAGCACATCTTTAGATTGATGGGATATGTTCTTGTTAAATCCCTTTTTTCTCCCCTAAACCGCTCTTCCTGATTCAAACTAAAGAAGAAGTACTCGGCACAGACTAATAGTCTACTTACCACCTATTGTACTAGGTGCTTTGCTTTGTTTGCCTAATGATGCTCCCATCCCATTCCCCTCAACTTCTAATTAAGAAATGGTTTATACTCTTTGCTCCTTAATCCTCAGTAATGACACAGGTGATGTGAATTGTTCTTGGGGTATTCTTTCTGGATTTAGGAAGAAAGAACATAAGAGCTAAGAATTGAAAAGGTGAAGATGACAGTTCTCAAAAGCTTGTTACAAGGCTTGCAGAATGGTGTCCATGGGGTTTCTTACAGGCTTGTCTGCACAGGGCATTGCCTTGGTTTCAACAGTGGTTTTAATTTTCTTTAGCTTCTACCTGTTCCTAATTGATCTGAGAGAAACCAAAATGTATTTTTGTCCAGATTTTTTGGACAGATTTAGCCAAACTAGTTTAAAGCATGGCAGGTTTCTATGTTGCATAAAACCGTGTCTCCACAATATTCCTGTTTTACTCTTTTTTTTTTTTTTTCACTGAATCAGTATACAGCGCTGATCAATTCACTCTGTGCTATTAGAAATTAAAACCAAAGCAACTTAAAGAGCCTTTACTTCTCATGCTATGAAGCCATGATTTTTAAAGTACTGAATAAAAAGCAACCTCCCTTTCCGAACAGGTAAATATCTCCAGTTTTCCCTTGAGGAAAACTAAAGTACAGAGACGTTGTTTAAGCTCTTTCACTCTTTACCTCTTCCAAGGCTACATAGTGTATTGGCAGAACTGTGAAGAGATTCCAGCAACCCTGGCTCCGTAACTTAGATGAGTCCACTGCTGGTATTAACAGTATAATGAATTTCTTTGGCTAAGAATAATGATCGATACTTGTCTTGCACTATGTGACAGATTTGCTTGTATTCAGCATAGCTGCAGTTTTATAAATGTAAACCCAGAGTTGACTGTTATGGAAGCTCTATGTTTTTTTCATGTTTACACCAAGGGTTTCACAAGGATCTGCAACAATTCATTCCAATCAAGTCAATTCAACTCTGAGCTGAAACAAGAACTGCCTCTATCCTTCAAGCAGAGCTACACTGATTTGCTATTCTTCAGTACCAGGTATTCTGGCAAATGGATCAAAAATTATCAGAATGCAAAAGCCCATCAAACCTACAGATTTCTGTGGGATCTCAAAGCAAGGAGAAGCATTCCTCATATGGAAGTTATACAATTTCCTTAGGTCCTTCCTACAAGAAAGTGAAGGTAGTTACAATGTAAGTTCAAAATTGTCCTAGAAAATGGTATATATTTCTATTGCTTTGAAACTGTTTTCATTGTCTTTACACCACCACTTTATGTTGTATTAGATCTTAATACAGTAGAAAGTACAGCGCCTAAACAAAGGCCCACATACTGGGGGGTGCCTCCTGGAATCCCAGTGTCTTCTTGATACAGATGTACGAGGGCGAAGGAGGTTCACAGGGCAAAATGAGTCCGGATGTTTTTAACACAAGTTGGGGCATGGCGGAACAGACATAGTCCCGACTGGGTGCGTGTGTCTGCACGGCCAGTCCCATAGCATCCGACACGGGAGTGAACGTGCTGCTGCACCAAACCTCACAAGTGCGGAGGGGAGAAGGCTGCAGTCTCTTGATTCCAGTAAATCCATGCCTGCCTAGGAAAAAACAGATCCTTATGTGCTCCCCCTTGCCTCTAGGGCCTCTGAGAGATGGAATACGTGTCTGTAAATGAGCACTCTTGCCAGTATACTTTCCGTTTGTTTTTTTAAATTAAACAAGCTCTCTTGAGCAGGAGCACTGTGGGAGGTTTCCACTCGTACAAAGCACTGCCAGCTTGCTTCCTTCCCTTTGATGCTCGATGGCTAGCATAGTAGCCCCATTGCTGACTTCCAAAACTCATCCTTATTGCTGAGAAATCAGGCAGTCACTGCTTAGGCAGAAACAGGAGGATAGCAGCCTGGCAGTCCTGGGTGTAGATGCAGAATGAAACTAGAAATGTTGCTCCTTTCCCAGGAAATATGGCATGGAGCTGCAGATAGTGGCCTGCTTGCCTATATACTTGATGCCTGCCTGCGTGCTTTCATGTTGCTCTGCGCATGGATTTTGCTGGAATAATTTTTTTTTTCTTAAGCTCTTAACAGTCACTGTTTTACTGTGTAGGTCTCGTATAATGGGACTGCTATCTCCTGTTTATCAGAAACAGGAATAGATCGATGGGGGCCCAGGAGAGGTCTGTCATGCTAGAGGCTAATAGTTGTTCCCTGATACTGGTTTATGACAAGGACCAAATGCCAGCTCACTGGTGTTTGTGGTTATCTCCTGTTTCAACTGCTGATTATTTCAGTCCCTTCTTGTTCAAAGCATCAAGACTATTGCTTTTACAAATGAATGAATGACATGACTCAGTATGAGGCTTGTGCATGCATAAATTAAAATATGGTATGTTTGCTAGTCTTTTTTTTTAATTTGCCAGGCAAAATTTGGGAAGAATAAGGTGACAATGAGTTTGGTGGGCACTTTGGATGCTGACATTCAGAATCCCATCCATCTTTACACTTTATTCATGTTTACTCTGTCAGAGCCTGAGAAAGTTGGTTCTGCATCCAAGACTAGGTCCTGGCCTATAAGTGCTCAGGAAACGTCAGTTCCAGCAACATTTTACAAATACAGGCATACTGCTACTTTGAACTGACAAAGTGCTTCTAGTATAGATGCAGTTGTACTGACAAACATACAGTTTGTACCAGTAAAATTACTTCTAAGAACAAGTCAAGCTCTAGAACAGCTGCGCAGGATATTTTCTTACTAAATCTCCATAAGGAAATAGAACTGCTTGCTAGGACACTCAGATAGCGTCATGATTTTGAATAATGTAGAAATGCCAGAAAAAGTCTGGCATAAAGCGGACAGGAAAAAAGATGTATGTCCCTTTATTAATTTCATGGATTGCAGCTGAATTTCTTCATTTCTCTGGGCTCTTTAGTCAAAAGCATAACTGATTCAAACGTTGTTGCATTAAATGGTAAAGAAGTTTGGCAGAAAATATACCCCCTTGTGTTCCAGCTTGTCCTCAGATATCAGAGGGGCTGGGGGCAGCTAGGCTTAGATTCTGAGTGATGCCCAACTCAACGCTCCAAGTCTGGCTGCGTTCAATATATTGAACTAACTCAATTATGGATGCACAAATAGCGCAATGTACTTTCAGTCTAGTCGCGTTCAATGAACTAAAATGGCCAGACTTAAGAAGTTTGGTCACGTTCAGTGAGAAGTCTCATGGCTAGGTTAATAAATAATACAGTTTATTAAAGCACAGAAGTGCAGATTCTTTTGGATTGCTGGTAATAAATATACTGTCTGCAAAGCACGTGCAAGTACCAAGAATATGAATAATAAAGCCCACTACAGATGCGTTAAATTATGGAATGACTCTTACAGAGATTTCTAAGTTTCCCAGGGAAGCACTCGGTATAAGAGTGTCCGAGTCTCACCCAGCAGACATCCCTCTGGAGGGGAAGTGAGGTTCAGCCTGTCAACTGATCCCAGAAGTCAGTGATGTCCCAATTTGTCTGCGATGGTATCTTCCCTAACATTCCTCCTCTCTTAAGCCATTTTATACTATTTTCTTATTTTTAGGTGGAGCTTGAGTGACTCTAGTCATACATACCTTTATTATGATTGGTATAATATCTCCTTGCTTTACTTTTAAAGGTATAAGCTACAGAAATTCAGAGCACATGTTCGGAGAGGGGTGGATGCACCTTGAAGGTGGGTAGCCTTTGGGATGGAGGTGTGTTTTGGTATTATAATGAGATTATAATGAGCAAAGTTCACCCAGAGGACATGATTTTGACAGAAAATGGGAAAGTGCTGGTTCAGGGCTGGCTCAGGGTAACAACTATGCAGTTTATCAGTTCCATAGTACCATCCAGTTCCCACTCCTGCAGTGATATCGCAGAGCCTGGCCGTGGTGTTTCCACTCCGCTCCACCCTCCGGGTTGTTTCTCATCCAGTCGGCACACCAAGCTCCCCTGGTGTTACTAACATCTAAGGTTGCAGGTTGTGTTGCTCAGGGAATTATTATGGAACAGATTCCCTGCATATCCACCGCATTCCACCCTGGAGGTTTACCTTCTCTTAAGAGGTGGACATATCAATAAGTCACCTCCAGCAATTATTCCACAAATGTATTTTGAGGTTTGGAGAAACTGGGATTCACTTCTGCACTTAGCAGAACATATGATGCACACAACTTGCAGTGTAACCTGCACACTTGGGATTTTTCTGCACCACGCATTTAATTTCAGAGGACCCCTTTGCAAAACCTGTCTGGGTTCTGCTGATTAAAAATGGTCACGAGGGCCACATACGTTATCCCCCTTCTAACGGGGATCTTATTTTACTTCTTTTTTTGTTTAGCTTCTTCATGCAAGCCATTAGGGATGCAAGTCTATGGTCATGTGTAGGTGTGAAAAATGCATGGTTCTTCTCTCAGTATAACAAAACCACTGATCGGCTTGGCTTCCTCTGGAGTTGCCTCATGTTTATATGCTCTGATGCCTAAATAAGGTGAAAAATGAGCGAGGCTTTCCTAAGGCTTGGCTATTCATTACAGCTCACTGACCCGTGGTGGGTCATACTGGCTGAGTCCTATAAAGCACCTCTCTATGGGAGTATTAACAGGATTTGTCTCTTCCACCTGGCTACCTGTTTTCATGAAAATTGTAGAAACTTCAAATCCCTGAGGTTTCAGCTCCTGTATCACATATGCATGATTTGATCAATGGATTCAAAAGGTACTGGGGAAGATTAGGAATGGGGACGTGACTAGTAAACAAGTCTTGTTTCCTTGGGACGCCAGATTATAGACACTGCTGTGCTGGGTAGTGGAGCCTTTCTTTAGCTGACCGGGTGTTTCCAGCAATCAGGCTCACCATTCGAAGGTTGTTTTTTTTCTTTCTGTTCCCTCATCTCCTGAATTTGAATATCACATTTCAATAAGGGTCTTGAGATGTCTATTATGTAAAAACTACATACATATTTCCACTGGAAGAATGTGAGGCTCTTTGCATAAGCTCTTGGCCTAACCATTAAGAAAACTATTCCAAAATCTTTCCATCTCCTGCTGCTGTGATTCTGTCATATCAGAGGCTTGGAGACAAATGAAGATAAAAAGAAAGATCAATTTAGAAACCAACCCATGCTACTTCCAATGAAATCTCCTTGCCTCACAGATATAAACATGAACGTGCCACATTTATTTCTGTGTCTTTTAAAAATAATCTGTAGATAAAAGCAAAAACATTTCTGCTTTGGGGATGGTTTTAGGAACGATTTTCAATTAACTGTGTTAGACAATGTTTTCTTAATTTCTCTGTGTATTTCATTCACATTCTCTCACTATCAAATTCATCTTTTACCTGAAGATACATCTTTCATGTCTGCCATGCAATTGCAATGATGAAAAGGAAGGAAGGTGAGAGAGCAAGAAGTGGTGTATGGAAGAATACGCATCAGAGTCCTCCAATAAATACAGCAGGCTGCAAAGATTTTCTGTATAGCAAGGTGAGCAGAATTCTTTGTGAGTACCAATATTTATGATATGAAAGTGCTGTAAAAGGAATCCAATGTTCTTAGGGCTTACATGACCCGATTTTCTCTTATGCCAGAACATGAATCACTGCTGCACCTGCTCATCAGCTCACTTAATGAGTCAAGACCTTAATGGCTCCTCTCCAATGTAAAGATCTCTGTCCTCTTCCTTGCTCAGTGCCCTTCTTCTATGCTTGGTGTAGAGAAACAGATCACAACACTGTGTAATTATGCCTGTCAGAGAAGTTTCATGAAAACAGGTAGCCAGGTGGAAGAGACAAATCCTGTATTATATGCAGGGGAAGTGGCAGTAACTTCAGTAACAACTGTTAACTTGTCCACAGTATTTATATTACTAGTTTAACAGACAGGGAGATCAAAGCAGAGAGATTAAGGCCTAATTCTTCTAGAGTAGTCCACTAATGTTTGAGGCTTTTGATTTTGGGGTGTCCAACCTGAAAAATGGCAAACTAAATTTCAGATGCACTGAAGACTCACAGTTACAGCAGGAGCAAATGGGAGCAGGTGTGCTGCACTTCTGCAACTCAGCCTGCAGACGTCTCAAAATGCGTGTTCCAGAGCCTCCCAAATCAGATATTGCTTATGAAACCTGTCCTTGAATGGCCCTTAATCATGGTTCCTGGCAACATCTATTTATTATTATACACCTAGTCATGGAGGCTGTGGTTCGACTTTTATGTCAGATATACAAAGTACTAGGTAATCTGGCAGTATAAATTTGATTGAATTAGGCAGGGCAATATGATCACATTTTTTATCAAACTAGCCAGAGTATACACTATGGTGTTTATGCAGCCTTTGTGGTTTATGCTAGCTTTCTGCCAGCTCTGTAAAGATAAACGATACCTGATATGTCATAAAATCTGCTGAGACAAAGTTATTACACCACTTTTTTTTTTTTTAACAGACTTAAACCAAACAGAGAGTTTGTACTAGTTCAGTGCTTTGTTCCACGTGTCATCGGAGCTATTGATCTGGTACAAAGTGCCACAAACCAGATTCACCACTTTGTAGAACTACAGACTTAAGCTATCAAATAAACGTGTGCCCTACAAGTGAAACCTTGAATGATTCTTTACAAACTACATTGTTGATTTTAATAAGAATAAACCTGATCACCATGAGAATTTTTGCATGTACTGTAATCAAAACCAATTTAATTTCCAATTTGGTATGCAGCAGCAACAGTCACAGCCGGAATTCATGAAACCTCAGAGCTTCCACCCAAGCTTTTACAATGGCAAAGAGTTTCTGCAGGGTAGTAACTGAATAAATTGTATAAGAGATTCATACAGCGAGTAGGAGAATCTGAACTTGTGGGAGTTTATTTTCCTTCTGTGCTCGTTAAGGAGCAATAATCAGGTTTCTGAAAGCAAAAATGCTGTGGCTCAAACAGCATGGGTAACTTACAAACTAATATTGCCCTGGGCAGAAAAAAAAAAAAAACAAGACTGCACACATGACCCTGCTTTCAACTCATGAGACCTTCAGTAGAACACCTTAGGGGATTCTCTTGCCCAACTTCATACATTTATGCCTCACTTTCACTATGAGCTATTTCTGCCAAGACCCTGATTTCTGACAGTTTCTTCAGACATTTTCACTCTAGATCATGTGGCACTTAGATAAGGGATCCATACCACCCAGCACATCGCAACCCACTGCTTATCTGTGGTGAAATTTGATGGAGCTCCACTAATATTTTCTATTAGTGAGGTCAGACAGAGAACGATAATCCTACCAAAGAACTTGGCTCTAACCAGAACAGGATTTTTACATTAATAATGAAGTCTTTTGAGGACTGATGACTGAATTCTTAACAGATATGCAGTTCAAAGGACAGGTACAGTAGTTCTGGAGGGCTGTATGGAAACAAGTGTAACAGGATCTCTAATGTGAGCATGAGTGTTCAGGCACTTCCAACTGTCTGTTTTTAAAGACATCGTCTCACCTACCACGGTATCTCTTGATAGTGTGCTGGGAGGCATCGATTCAGCTTTAGCAGTCAAGGAAGTCGGAGCACTGGTAACATATGGTAGAGCAAAACAGGTTTGTTGAACTCAAAACAGCAGAGAAGAGCATCTTTATGGGTTCGTGCGTAAGAAGCGGCCACCTTACAAACTTGCTGTGTTTGGAGATGGGATCGCTAATGAAATGCTAGTTGAATCTTTGCCAGCTGACAAAGACAGTGAATGATTTATCTAGGACTTTTCAGAAGTTACACTTTGTAACAAGCTGTTAACTCAGTGATCCAGGTGCTTTGCTTTTTTAATGAACTTTCTGTTGATACAATTCACAAATTTAATGAACTTGTACCAACTTGTACACTATAATTTACATAGGAGAAGTGGAAAAAGGATATTATTACTTGAAAAACTGTAGCCATATATGTTCAGGAACAGACAAGGCACTCTGGAGGTGGCTGTCAAGGGGAAAGGGAGGAGCAGGCTGTGCAGCATTTCTCCCGTCACACAACAGGCAGTATTTGCTATGCCAACCAGTATTTTTTTACAGATTACAGCATTCTCTTCTTAAATCTCCTCTTTCTCTATTGTTCAAATTAAGACATGGTTTTCAAGGTATCCAAATTAGTTCTGAAATGACAGTATGTATATATACTGCTTAGTATAGCTCCTGGAATTCCAGGGGTCTTCGGATCTCATTCTCTGAACCACTTGGCTTACAAAAACAGGCTCTGACATTCAATATAAAAGAGAATCCATATACACAGACTAGAAACTATTACAATAAACAGATGGATGCTTTTGATTCCCTCCAGAAGAAAGCAGATGTGGTTGCAAGCACAAACATATGCATTCACCCAAATTAATCACAATATTCATTTGAGGTTTATCTCACAGTTTATCTCAAATACATGAATTAAATATTCTATTAATGTTTTATATGCTGTAGGTCAGTGTGCTTCGGCTTTCAGACTGAATTCTGCAATAATGAAGTTAACATAAAATTGCATCCTGGCTGTGAGATAGCACCTTCAAGCAGATACAATTAATTTGTTTTGTTTTTTAAGAAGCCAAGTCAAACCAAAATAACCTAACAAAATTAAGACCTGGCAACAAAAAGTTGCAATACAAACTGTTACCAGCCACGTAACTTAGAGCAGTGCTTCAGAAAGGTCGTGGATGGACAACATCCTTGGGACTTCTTTAACAATTAAATCAACCAGGATAGTACTTCATGCACAGGCAATTTTTTCCCTCTATAAGTATGAAACTATAGCAAACAATCCCTTGTTAAAGAAATATTATGCATAAAAACAGATGAATTGGTGAAAATATTAATTCAGGGAAAAGTTATACTTTTCTATGCCTGTATGGTGACAGCCTAATTCAGCCAGGGATTACAAAATTCATTACCAATTAGTTTCCTGTATGCAACTCATATTATGCATTTTTTTTTGCTCCTGATAACTATATGTTTTTCACTGAAGATAACAGATTAATTTCTCAATTCACAGACTAGCTCTTCAGCTACCCATGAATGACATACATGCCTTTTGCTAAGATAGTTCTAAAATCACAGGATAACATGATCTGCTGTATGCAGATATTGTTGCAAGAAGTTCTTGCAATTCCAAATCTTTGCCATACTAGATAATAGAAACATTAAATAACTCTATTACTGGACTCTGATACTAGTCTTACGTCCTTTGGATTTCTTTATCCATCCCAGTGGATTACTGGTGTCTGCTGGGTGACATCTCCAGGCTTTTGCCTCCATTCTTCTTGCTTCTCCAACCTGGTTCCCCCGCTACTCAAACTGCGTGATTTCCCTGAAACAGCAGTGAAGAGGGGCAGCCCTGCTCCCTCACTGTATTTTCTAGTTACTGGACACATCTCCCTTTACCCGTCTGGATATCCCACCAGTTTCAAAAGAGTCTCTGATGCTGCAATTCCAACTTTGTGCTTAACTGAAAAGCCCTGTATCACTTAAAAATGTATGCTCTCACTTATTTTGTAGAAATATACTTTAAAAGTATTAAAAAATTATCTTCTATTATTGAACCACAAAGCATTGCAGCCAGGTTCCAGCCTGCAGCTCCTGGAGGCCAACAAGAGATATTCAATGGCTTAATGACACAACACAACATGAAATACAAAACCAGATCCTATAAAATTCCCTTCAAAGAAGTCACAGAACTTTCCAGATGAATTTGAATCTCAGTGTCATAGGCAAATGTCAGCTAGGGACGGTCTGCCTCTATACGCACTTGTTCACTATTCTGCATCTGTCTCCTTCTGAGACCAGCTGAAACCAGGGCACTGCCCGAACACTACGTGGCATGTTTTTGTTTAAAATTCTTTTTTAATGTCACCCTAGTACAACCCTGGAAGGGGCTTAACTACCACAGAGAATGAAATGATTCATTTCCACTCAGATACAATGTTGAAGGATGTCATGGTAAAACTGAAGATACATTATATAGAACTATCCTCTCATTTGCAAAACGATGGGGAGGTAGACAGTGTAAGATCACATCAGTGTCTGCCTAATAATATGGACTGCTGGTTTTATGTGGTTGTATTTACAGTAGCTATCACAGAAGACTGTAGAGTGCCTTCTGTAGACCTCATCTGGGGCTGATCACAGCTCGTGCGTGGAAATTCCCTACATGCTCAGTGATCATTTCTAGAGGTGCTGCTGGAAACTATTTCATTTAACCATATATTACACTTTTCCTCCAAGCTCGTTCTGGAGGAAAATGTCAATGCACTGCTAAGCTAACCAGTCACAAGAGCTGGTTGTGATGAGGAGTGCTGAAAAGATTTTGAAGGAAAGGGACAATTCCAGCAGTACTTGTCATAGGTACCCCACAGCTGGTGAAAGGCAGTCTCACTGCTACAGGATGCATTGATCAATTAGATACTTGGCATCTATTATTCAGAGATATATCATACATGATTACTTAGTTTCAATCACAGAAGAATTCAGGAGCAAAGATACCCATCCAGCAACCCTGAAACACGCACAAGTTTCCCTAGGTGATAACAACGGAGTTGGCTATTATAAAGGAAAACACAGTTATTTCAGTATCACAACCATAAAAAATATAAGCAGAGGTCCCGGATGTATGAAAAGTGTTTTGCCAAACAGGGTGTGATATGTCTCCTGGGTTATAAGTAATTTTTTGTCATCGGTTCCCCTGCTGCTTCTGCTGAATAAACAATCCCAACTGATTTCCCTGCTCCAGATGATCTGCCCAAGCAAATAATATTTTCATTTATTCTCCCTTGCCTACGAGGAAATCTTTTTTTTCTATTAAAAGATGGTTGCATGGGAATATTGGTCAATGGTCTATGAAATGAGAGAAAGAGTGAGAGAGAAACCCTTTGTTGATAATTTAGAGGAAGATTTATCTAGAGCCATTCTTCTGGGTTTATCTTCTCAGTAACTGTCATTTCACAGAACACAGAGGGAACAATGTCATTCTCATTTGACTGTGTATGTGCATTGCTTCTTTCTACCGGAAAGAATCAAAATTGTTCATCTACATGTCATGAATCCTACAATGACATAATCTAATGGAAACGTACCCCCTGTTTATTGGTAAAGTATCCCCACTTTAGGAAGAAGGAGACTATTTTTGCATTATAGGGATCTGACTAGCCTCAGGGGACATACTGCTGACATCTGTGAAGTGTTCAGAAAGCTACAAATTTGTTTCAATATAAGCCATCACTTTGAAGAGGAAAACAGAACCGTGTGATGCCAGGCATATTTGGGTAACATCCTAAAAAGATATTGAGACATATTCCAGTATGGTCTGAAAAAGAGCTGGGCTGGCACAACTAGGAGGTAGAGCAGAGCTGGGAAGAAGCAGTTAGGCAAGAGAGAAGGGGAGCTTTGTAAGCAGGCAGAGCCAACAAAGCCTGTGCATTGATGAACTACGGCTTCAGTTAGATATTCAGTCTGCTTTGGTTCTCTCTAGAGTCAGCACAAAGACAGAGAAACCTCTAGAGGGTGATCTAAGACATCCAAGTTATGTTTTTACCGTGAATAGCCCTCAGAGATTTGCACACCCTTTGCCCACATCAGAAGAGTAGCATGATATTTCACTAAGTTAGGCACTTAGGATAAGCCTAAAGATAAACCTAAAGATGAAACTCTTCCCCCAGATTTTGTAGCACATATAACACTTCTACAGTGCTAAGACTGAAGGGGTCTGGGTTCCCTTTCCCTCTGGTGCTAGGGAATAATTCCTGTATATATTAGACAGAACTCGAAACGTTAAGAATAAGAACAATCTATTCTGAGCTCAGATCAGTCCCCGATGATTAACAATATACTTCTTGTTTCATAGGAAACAGGTATTCAAAGTATTTAGCTATTTAAGGCATCATGTCTTCACATAACTAAGGAATCTGGGTGTTAGAAAGAACAGAACTACCACCTCCTGAAAAACAAGGTCTCTTTAAAATGTCTCTAGTTATCAACCTAGAAATACATCCAAAGTCACTGCTGCAATAGATAGCGCTGCTCATGCAGAGATCTTCTCCCTGATGGCAATGCTTATGGGATTTTTACCTTACTTGTATACTCGTGATGAATTTATAAGCAGATGCAGGCAACCTGATAGCCCTTCTCTTTTTATCTACCTATTCTTATTCAAATAATTGTCTAATCCTTATTTGAAACTCCCTAAGCTATTTGCCTCAATAATTTAAGTTTTATTCATACTCTGGGGTTTGAAGAAACAGAGCATAGTGTCTCCTGCAAGAAAAATCCAAATGATGTTTCTCTGTGGCTGGAATTTAATCTATTCTAAGTGGTGTCTCTGTTCCCTAGTGCTTTGCTTACCGGAGGTTAGCTCTCTGGTGCTGAAAATAGAAGATATTTTAGCATTTATGTGCAAGTGTGTGCATGCAGGAATGCAAATCTGTAAAAGCTCCAGAGCTCATCTAAAATGCTAATAGAATTATAGATCTCCCAACCTATAGAGCTTCCAACCTGAAGAATACATGGTGCCCATTGCTCCTTCCCAGACATAAGAAATTTAGCTATAGATCTATCACTTTTTTCCACTGGTCAGCAGGGAGTGGTTATAACTTTCACTGTTGTTATGCAAAGAAAATGGCCTTGAATTTTATTGAGGATGAGGGTGTTGCTTACATTCTTGATCTCTATTGGTGTTAATTCCAGATTTGGGGGCAGTCATTCTCTTGAGTGCTTTTTAAACATTTGTAATTCTGCTCAGGTGTAATCTAAGTTAGACCATCCTTCCATATACCAAAAGGAAAGAGACAAAACCAATCAGCTCTCTCAGCCATATTACAGTGAACACAAATGAAAACGGGAAAAGTCTGCCACAGCTTCCATGAAAAAAGAAGATGGCCCAGCAGTAGCAAGCTCTGCCATAAGCAGAAAGACATGCTGAGCAGGGACAGCTCTGGAGAGGAAGGGAAGCAGAGAATACCACAACTGCGGGCTCCCACACATTACCTAGTAGCCTGAGTATCACATCCTTGTGTGTGTACACACAGCATTTGTACATTAACTCTTTACCACCAAGTAATGAACTGCTTCTGTTCAAAGAGTGCTCTAAATTAAATCACTTTTCAGGCAATCTAATTTGACAGATCTCCCTCCTCATCATACATAAATGACATATTCTTTATTTGCATAGTGCAGCAGGAACAAATGCCAAAATGAAGTTTGACAATCTAGTTTCTATTTCTGTCTACTACTATCTAAGTGATTCTGGGCAAGCTATTTTATTCTGTATCTACTCCCCACTCGGGCAAATGGGCATGTCACCATCCATTAATACTGTCAGGCAGTTTAATTTATTAACATTTCAAGGTAAAAGAATTTTAAATCCCTCAGTAACAGCTCCTGAGAATCTTTCATAGTGAAGACTTTGAGCAGCTCTTCATTTCTCGGCTGTCTCCACAATGGAATATGAACTTGTTCAGACATCACAAGAACAACTGCTAGTATGTCACTCACAGCATAATGGCAAGGCCAAGATACACAGAACGCGATCTTGCTACCTCTGTACAATAGAAGTCCTGTTCCAACCATTATGTGGGTGAGGAAAGGAGGAAAAAGTGAGGAAGCTTGTCTGGAAAAAATTCATCCCATAGATCAGATCATTCCTGAAACCTACACTGGTGAGCTGAGCCTGGAAAGGATGCACAGATCCCCCCTCACATCTGTATAAATCATCAGCTCTCTTGGGACCAGCAAAGCGCTGTTAAAGCACCCGAGTTCCTTTAGAGAAGGATCCTGCAAGGCAAGCTAAGAACTGGAAAGCATGTTTACCGAATAATAGTCTGAGGTGAATTTTAGATCTCTCAGGAGGCTCCAGCCACATAATTGCAAATACTTGTTATTTTATCTGAATCTTGTAACTCTAACTTGCAGTGATTAAACTAAAATTCCCATCCCAGACCTGCAGGAACACAAGTCCTAATAACAACAGCTAAATCTCAATATCACATTCAGCCACCTTAGTATTCTGTTAAAAAAAGCAAACATCTGCAATTGCATTATCAACCAGCCAAGGGGCTGAAATCTCCCAAGGGGATATGTTGGGCCAGAGAGAAATTTTGCTTAAAACGGAAGCTTATATCATCAGGATGAAAAATCCCAAACAAAGAAAGAAACTACATGCTCTAAAACCTAACTGCCATAATGAATAGCAACCTTTTTTGTCTCTCTTCAATGCCTGAATAATTAAAAAGCTTACAATGGATTCTCCCTCTCCTAAATGCAGGTCCTGTTCCGCTATTTAAAAAGATTGCTTCAGGTTTATCACAATGAGCGTAGAATTCTTTGTTTGTTGCAAGCAAAACTAATACAATAAATACTCTCACATTCTTATGTGGTACTGGTAAATAAATAAAAATAATCCCTAACACTAACACAGTCCCCCATATGTCATCATGATAATAATGCTCTGGAGCATCTTATGCCTGCACACTGTCATCATCCAAACAGCATCAGCCATCTGAGTGAGCCAGGGTAGGTTTTCTTCTTTAATGAATCAGAGGGAGAAAACAAATGTTGAAGCTGATCTTGCTGAACATTTTCACATGGCTGAACAGAACCCTCACAGCATTATGATACATCCATAAAAAAACAGAGGCAGACTCAGTTTCACATGGCTAACAGCATTGCTTGTGCTTCAATTTCTTCTGTCAAGACAAAGTTTCTTTGGAAGAACTCCAGCAAATATCATTCATTGCAATCAGTTCGTAGAGGCCACTGTTGCCAGTGGCAACTTCGGTCAGAAGAGGGTAACTCGGCGGTTTAGGGAGAAGTTTGATTCAGAGTACATGACAAACACAAAGACCTATGACATATGGAAAGGTGGGTGGGAAGGGAAAGGGGCTGTTAGGGCAGAAGACACAGGGGTACTGCTTTCCCCACTTCGTGTCACCAAACAGTGTCATTGCTCAGTGTTGCTGCTCCAGGCAGGATACAATTAAGCATCTAACACGTGATGCTCCAGATGATGCTCGTCTGCTGCACAGTTTGCCTGTGCCATCAGTGGCATGGTCTCAACACTCGGATTATTTTAAGCGAGGTCTCAACATCTGTGATGAGAGGCTTGGTCCAAATCACAGCAGGCTCAGCGACACCACCAAGTTACTGTAGTTTAGCAAGTTGCCACCTTTCAGCTGGGCTATAGGCATTGCCTGGGTGAGCCTACCCAAATGTGAGGTAATGTGGCTTGGACTAAACCTAAATGGTTTAATGTAAATTGGATTACTTCCCCCAAGGCACCTGATATTTAACCTTTATCCCAACCACTTTTCTTTTGTTGTTGGATGTTGACATTGCAGTACACACAGGTCAATGGCCAGCTCCATGCTTAATGCTTTGTTATCTTTTTAATAAATTACACTCATTTCTTCTGCAATTTGAAAGGATTATGAAGACTTAGACAGTAAGATAGTTAACTAGGACTGCAAAGCACATTTTCAAGGACTGACTTTTACATCTTCAGTTCTCTATTGTTTTTCAGTGACTGTGAAGTACAGAATGAGGGGGCTTTAGCTAAAAGAAGCAATTGAAGTCTTAAATGCATACTTGATTGAGTACAATTACCCACCAACTCTTTTGAACATCTATCTACAGACAGGCAGAGATGAAGCATGGAGAGAAGGCACAACGGTAGCTTTTTATGTAACAAACTTTAATGCTCTTGGTTGGGAAGCAGTATGCTTAAGGCTTCAGAAGCGCTCTCTGATGCCCTTGGTTTCCTTCACACTAAGAATGCATCAACAGTAGAAGGGATACTTACAATTAAACAATTGTTAATATGTTGTAGTGAATAAATACACAGAGATTCAAGTCTCAGCTTTGAAATTTGGATATGACAAAATATGGGGTTGTTTAGATCCGCAGTTTTACTTTAGCATGCTGAAAAAGACAAATCAGAACTGATTCTGGCTTTCAAACATGCTCAGACATGGAGTTTCTCATGTACACAGAGAGATATTATAAATGATGGAGAGATGTCCTGCCAGCAGAGGACAGGATGAAGAGCATAGTGGGAAGCATTGTAAACCATATTCTGTTACTGACTTTTCTTGAACTGGGAAAAATCACTTCATCTCCTTAGCACAATCCACAGCTCTGTATATCAGGTCACTTTGGATGTACTACTGTTCAAGACCTTGCACTACTACATTAATCTACTTATGCTCCCTCTGGCCCTAAGACCTAGGTCAGTTGCCTTTTTTAGCCCTAAGACTGGCCCATGTAGTCTGGTACAGCCTGACACGACTTTTTTCCTTCTGCACCTACTTTGCAATCACTATCCCAAGCAGTTTAAAGCTCTACTGGGTGTTTTTACACAAGATCATACCTCTGACTAGAGCACAGGCATACCCAAAGTTCCTGATCCTCTGTCTCACTACAAATCAGAATAATGAGCACTTTACTGACATAATGCTCTGCACAGTGTTCATGACCAATGGCCAGCCCAGGACAATTCTTTGTACCAGGTGACATCAGCTCTGTTCTTGGCTACGGTTAGGGGAAAGCAAAACAGAGTTCTAAATGAGAATACCACTAGATTTCCTAGTCCCTCCACCAGGCCTTCTACATCAAGCCATGCCTGTTACACAAAACTTATATTAAAAATCAGAAATGGCTGCAAAAAGCAGTTGTTAAAGGGCTGGCCACGGAATATTATGATGACTTCCATTAAAAACATCATATGCTACAGGTCAGCTACAGCACTGTTTTGCCATTAGAACAGAAAAGTCAAGAGAGACAGTAGATATTTTTTAAATTACTTTTTTACCAATAGGACACTGTATTATATCCCAGGTGATGAATACAGATGTTCCTCAAGACGCCCATATCCATCTATGGATAATAATCCACTTATGTTCTTTCTTTTCGTAATACATTGGCAACTTAGGCTTAACTGTATAAGAAGCAAGCAGGCTGGGCATTTGTTAATGTGAAAAGAGCAGGCAAACAAAGATCCTGAACGGCAGCAAAGAAGAGAAAGATGAAGGCACTCTGAGGTTGTTTGTTCTTCTTCACCTCTAAAGACTTAACAGTCAACATGAACGCAAATTTTGGTGCATGAAAACCACATTAGCAACTTGTGAAGGAGAAAATAGCTCCTTTGTAAAGGAATAGGCAGTTTGATCATCCTTAGTAAAAATATACAGGTTGAATAACCATTGAATTTGTACTGTTGGCAGGAAGCATGTGCATCAGTGCCTTCTTTGCCTTGTCAATAAAAGGCAAAAACAGGCACCCCTCACTCGTTCATGGTGACTAGCAATGCCCTCTGGCTCAGCAGAGCTTGGCATCCCTCTGGTCTGCAGAGAAGAGGGGATGAAAGAGGCAAAGCATACCCATATACAATATTTGCATTTTCTTTGGGGGAGCTACTGGGCAAACTCACTGATGGGATGCTATAATGACAGTTCTCATGGGGCTATTTCATGTCAGCAGCTGGATTCCACCTGTTGATATTACTCAGGTCACTAGGTCTTGGACACTCTACTTTTAATTATTTTTCTTTGTCCTAGATCAAAATCGCAGTATTGAAAATAAATTAAGATCTTAAGTTCTTAATTTTTTCCATCTGCACACCAAGTAGAAAGCATTCATAGTAACTTGGGAAAAATACTTATTTGAACACAAAAAGGTAAGGTTGAGTTAGTGCTGGAAATTGTTGGCATTGCTGAAGAGAGCCAGCAAATTCTGCATTTGTCATCAAGCCCAGTACTGAGTGGGCAGCAGCTATGCCAGCCTTCACTACCTGCAACCTTCTGCCAGGGGTCTTTAATCCCACTGTTATCCGTTGCCTTTAGGGAGCGAACCTGTCACACTGTGGTTCCTCTGCAGAAATTCCCTGCAAGGAAGCCAGTTAGTGGTTGTCTCTGTAGAGTAAACCCTGTAGGATGCTTTGTTGTAATGTGAGTTTGCTCTTCAAAGAAAATTCTGAGATGGCCTGTCTCTTGCTGTAGCTAGGTCAACAACTAGGTCAGCTAGGTCAACAGCGACAGTCTTTCCATACAATCACCACAATGGTTTCCCAATTTGCAGCTTGAATTAATCACGTGCATCTATCTAGTAGGTATTACACTCACACTTCTAACTTCTTTAACTGCTTTAACCAAACCATTATCGCATTACAATGACTTTAAAGTAATACTATTATGAACAGGAATTGAACCAGCAACCAAAACAGAAAGGATCTATAACCCGAATTTGTGTTTCACTAGCCCACAGAACTGCAGTAAGAGCTGCTAGGGAAAGCCAGAAAATGGACAGGTACCCTTCAGTCCCTACAATTCTAATTTGGAAATAAGGATTTCTTTAAAACAGTCTAGTAGCAGAAGCAATTTGTAGGAGATGACTGAAATTTTACTAAGGATCTGTCTAGAAGATTAGGACACAAGCATGACCACTACAGGTGGAAAACAGCTTTGGCCTGTCCTTCAGTGGGCAATGCTGGCTAAATCAGTACCTCAAGGCAACAGATCCATAGGCAAGTGGGGGCTCTGCCAGGACGGCAGCCGGTGATATACAACTTCAGCTGGCACATCACACCAGCCAGCTAAGGAGATTTTGTCAGTATTTCATTTATTTGGGGAGAGAAGAGAATAAAGTTTAAATAGCAGCCTAGCTTTTAAGTTTTTAATAAAGCCCTTGTAACTCCTGAGATTATATCAGCCTAGATCAAGGTCACCTCATCTAGACATTTTGTGTTTTTAGACACAGGCCTGCTCCTGTGTTTAATGTTCCCTGATACTGCAAAGGACCACAATGATAATAAGACCCTGGTGTAAGGACAAACAATTTTATTCAGGCAGAGTACATTCAAACACACGTAACAGCTTCTGCTACATGCTAATGGTGCCACAGTTTCACTGTCTCATCTTACTCCGTCAACTTTGTGGTTGAATTATGGTTTTAATATCTTAGTCTCTGCTCTGACTATGATTTGTTCTTTGTTGTTTTTCTACTCCACTTTAGACTAATACATTGTTAGAGACACTTTAGCTGGTTATAACAGAGCATTGAAAAAAGAAAATCTCTTCACTCTTACAAATTGCGTATATCCATGGCCGTACATGATCTAAACATGTTCAGAATTTGTGAATCTTTCAGAACATTTGAGGACAAATTCCTGATAGAATAGAAATACATCTTTACACTTCATTTTTTGATTAAAACCAGCAGCACATTCTAGCGTAACACTCTTCCCAGTTTGCATATTTTCTTCACAACCTCCATTCAAAATGCATCTTCTATCCATTCTTTACAATTATTTTGCTTTAAATATTTAATGATAAACACACAAAATACAATATTGGATCAACGCAGCCCTTATTTCATAAACAATTCCCATGGCACTACATACATGCATACAGCTTAACACATACATAAGTATGCAGTGGATCAGAGTCTGTATTATTATTCATAACTGAGAAAGGACTATAAATCATAGAATCATAGAATCGTTTAGGTCAGAAAATACCTTCAAGAGCATTGGGTCCAACTGTTAACCTAACACTGCCAAATCCACCACTAAACCATGTCCCTAAGCACCACATCTACAAGTCTTTTAAACACCTCCAGGGATGGTGACTCAACCACTTCCCTGGGAAGCCTGTTCCAATGTGTGACAACCCTTTTGGTGAAGAAATTTCTCCCGATATCCAATCTAAATGTACATTGCTTTTCAAAATTCAGGAACAATCTAGCAGTCTTTTAAGTTGAGCTATCACAGGAGTCAGCAGGTGTTCTATGAATGAAGAATTTGAAAGCTCCAGGCGTCATAGCTGTAAGTGTTCCTTAGTTTGAAGAATTTATAAAGGTAAATAGATGCAAGAAATAATAATGGAAAATTCCATTTAATACAGGACAAAGGAAGGGCAGATGTAGATATATTCTTAATGAAGGGAATAACGCTTGACAAGGAGCTGACAGACTACCCAAAACTTTGAGTTCTCCTGGGTAGATAACTTTCCCCAGCTGAATCCATCTACGGATTGTGCAAATCACAGGGGGACAAAACCTGCCTTCCACCAAATCAAGTTAAACACTTCTTCCACCATACGTATTCAGACTTGATACGCCCTGACTTTCTTTCCATATATCTAACCTGTTCCACAGTCCTGCCAGGTAGGCCCTCTCTCTCCCTGCACGAGCATTTTGATAATGGACAGATGGTTACAGTGATTCAGGAGATTAATTTGCTAGCAGGATGGGATTTTCAAGCAAAGTTTGCCAGGCTCTCAAGTCCACAATTCAAAATGCACTGCAATGTGAAGATACCTAATCCAATTCTAACCCAGCTGTGGAGAGCCAAATTCTTAGAAATTTAAAAGGAAAATAACTAAGGGTACAAGTTTTTATAGCTCTCCAGCTTAAGTATAAGTTTTAAAAGGATATGGAGTTGAGGTAACCAAAATAGAATGATACTTTAATGACACTTTGCCCATTAGGTTATTAAGGAGATCAGTCCATTTGTTTCAGTTGCTTTTAATTATCTTCTGTGGAATCATTCTGGTTTTATACCAGTGTAAACACATCACATCCCATGTTGTTTAATTTCCTTAAAGATTTGTTTGCCTGTTTCTAATTTTATGAGGACTTTAACTTCCAGGTGTTTAAATCATCAATGAAAGAAAAAGATCATCTTAGAACAAAATGGAATCAATTCAAACTGTATTTTAAGAGTGTTCATTTTCTTATACTGCCAATTCCCAGTCACCAATCTCAGGCAAGACAGCCTGACACTTTTAACCATCTAAATACCATAGTTTTGAAATAACTATAGGCTTCTGCTTGTTATTGCTTAAGATTCAACAGAGGATGCATCATAAATGGGCCTTTAAGGAAAACAGTTCTATTATTCCTGCTAGCTGGGGCAATGACTACCATCATGCAAGTAAAATTACTGCCATTAAATCAAGAAACTAATTAGAATCAGATCATCAAGTTCATTTTCTGCTGGAGACTTGGTCTACTGGCATGGGGTAGAATGATTTACTCAAGAGCACTTACCAGGGCTGAGCCAAGTCCATTGGTTTAGTATATTTCTGATATTGAAGCAGACTGAAAGGTCAGCAGTTCAAGAAGGTTCACAGGCACTTGTGGTAGCTAGGTCTCAGCTAGGAACTCTCACTGAGAAGAAGGCTGGGAACATACAGATCTGGAAATGTGGCTCAAGCCTATGTATGGAGTCAAAAGGAATCAGACTCTGATCTTCCACAATCCCAAGCGGACACGGAGCCTTCAGATGACTGCGTCAAAACCAAAGACACTATTTTTGCTTTTCCCTTCTTTTTTCATTGTCGAGAGCCCTCCATCCCCAAACTCTGACAGCAAAGATCAATATGGTACCAAATGGAAAGGATTATGGTCTGCCTATGATCAAGCTTCTAAAACAGAGAGAGAGTAAATCTCTCTAGTTCATGTAATGAGACATTAACTGCATTTGACAGTATTTGTGAGATACTCTTTACACTGAAAATCTTCTTTCACACGCAGACACTGGAAACCCCCTGTGCACGTCACCATTTAACCTGCCTGCCAAACTCAATGTCAGCTTCCTACTGTCTAGATTCTCCCTCTGTAGGTGGTTCAGCAACTCAAAAGGTGCATAGTTATTTCATAAATATCCATCAGCGAGCTTATTAAACTTGGGGAAAAAAGCATAGGACTTTTTAAGTTCTGATCTTGTACATACTTCAGAATGGTGTGATATGGTGACTCACTCCAAATGATAACATAACTAATTAGATTACTTTTCATTATTAAAGAATAATAATGGAAAAGATAATGAATAAGAGGATGCATCTTGTCACAGCAAGAAGTGCTGTGATTAGAATCCAGGAATCTTGGCTGTCATTCTGTCTGACCTTAAAGGAGTCATTTAGTCTTCATGCCTTTGATTTCCCACCTATAGTGTGGCAGTACTAATACTTATTTTACATGTCTTTTGAGAGTAATTAATATTTTGAATGTTCTGCAAAATTGTATGGCGAGTCAGTGCAAAATGTGTTCCCATATGTATACTTAATTGTTTTTTAAGGACATTTTAGGCATATGCATGCTTACATGCCTAATATGAACTCTTAACAGCCTGTAATAATTGGAGACCAAAAAAAAAGCCTTCTAAAATCTACATATATGAGGTCCATTCTATTAATGGGACTTCAGAGTTAACAATTTTATGATTGTGTTTTCTTTATAACCAACATGCACTGGAGGGAATGATAAATTTACTTAATAGCTGCATTATTCAACACACAATCTAGTGGAACGTTCCACAAAGCACCAAGTGGTTTGTCTGATTGCCTCCAGCTACCTATCCCACAGGAGCTGGATACATCAGCTATGTTTCAAGTAAGCTACTGTTAAGACTATGATAGCTTAACCAATACAATGAAAAGCACTATTTAAGATTATAGAGGCTGTATTTATTGAGAAGGTCTGTCTTAGACTAGGAGACTGAAGTTCTCAAACATCTCCACACACAAATACACACAGGTAAGTGGCACAAACTGGTTGCCAAATTTCAGACTAGTGTCCATTTTCTAAGTTCTCAAACAGTTCCAGAAAATTAAGAGAGAAGTTCTTTCTCCAAAAATACAGTCACCCAAAACAACTCACCTCCTTACCAGTAAGGAAATGCTCAGAGTAACATTGATGTTCCTTCTCCCAGGACCATGAGATTTCTCAGAAATAAGCCCACCTTCAGAAAAAATTATAAAGATCACAAAACAATGTCCTCTGGACAAACTGCAAAATCACTCTACCTCCTCCAGTAGAAATAATATTCCACCAATAAAGAATTAGAAGAAGAAGAAGAAAGAGTCTTGCTAATATGACTTACAGCACGTGTAGGACGCTTCAATATTGCAATGACTAGTATCACAAAAGCCAGCTGAAGAATGAATAAATACTGTGTTTTTACAACAGACAGATATATGATGGGTTAAACAGACTGCCAATATGAAAAGCTGCAATTAAAGCAGCTAAAGCTAACAAAGCTAAATAACGGCATTTTCTGAAATGTTAAAACTCATCAGTTTGAAGTAAATTCTGAAAGATTACCAAAAGAGTCAACCTATTACCAAAGAAAACTGATTAATAAGTCTAGTATCAATCTGTTGAAAGTGTATGATGGCTTTGCCTTTCCCTTTGAAAGCTCTCCCCACAGCAACACACTGGGAATTCATCAGGATGGTCCACAGGGAAATCATTAAGCAAAAATAATACAAGGAGAGATGAAAATGAAGAAAATCTCAAACATTTGCTATATGGGTTTCTGAGTTCTCCTCTTTCACATGAACTACTGGCATGTTCAGGAAATAAACCCAACCTGTCCATCTAGGGGAACACATTATTCCTCAGAAGCACAATGATAAAACACTGGTTTCAAATACCCAGCTATTTAAAGCATCTCCTTGAACGCACCTACAATAACTCTGCATGGGGAAAAATTAAAATGAACTGATGCAAACATGTATACAGGGACGCAGACCAAGTTAAAAACCAACACCTTCATGTGTCTCTGAAAGCAAGAGGATCATGCATTGCAACTTTCTTATGCTCAAGTTGCTGTTGTAAGCAGCATTGAATCTATTCAGACACAACAAATCATGACGCCTGTGAAAGACATGATTCAGAGATTCAGTCCCACCCCATACGATCTTAGGTTTGGGATCAGAAAACAGACAATTCCGGGTGAAGTACTTCGAAAAATCAAGAGTAGATCTAACTCTAACCTATCTCTAAGTTTTACTTCCTTTCTAAGAAACTACTGTCAAATGTCTGGTCAGTCTCCTCTCTGCTCTTCAGATAGAGCACTTCCCACAGCTGTGTCTATCCTCCAACAGGCCTTTATTGTCACTGGTGAGGAGTTTGGATGCTTCCATATAAATGGAATTATATATGTATGTTCATATATGAATAGATATTTTATAATGCTGGCTAATAGAACTTGCATTTTCAGATGTTTTCCCATAAGGTTATTGCAATTTCTTACTATTGTAGGGATAAAGGACTCACAAGGAAATCTGCAATCTATGTGTACAGTTTGCATTGAAATGCACCCAAACATGGGAAGGTAGATGTTTGCTATTTACCACCACATTAGGACACACAGTGAGTATGAATATTTATCCAGCTGAAAGTGCAAAGCAAAATTAGGAAGGTAGAGTGTAGCTATGCTAACTGGAATCTAGCCTATGCATTGAGGCTAATACCAAATCTTGGAAACGCAGCCGTGGCTCCTTCACAATCACAAGTGGTAGTTTCTGTTTTGCATCTCATCCTAAGGACAACCTTTCCTCAGGTTATGCTGGGGAAAGCGTACAACACTCTCCAGCAACTCACAGAAGCAACATGTTGTACAAAAGCTTGGCATAAAAAGACACTTGTCACACTCTTCACAGCCAGGATCTTCACTGGATATTTCTCCCCAGGTTGGTTACCGAGTCAGACCTAGATGAAAGAGATTAAACACCTGCTTGCAGAGATGCTACTGTGACCATGGACAAGATTGTAAGAGAGAGTTTATCTTTTTTTCACAAAAGATTTTTAGTCCTCTTTTCTCTACCATGAAGCCTAGTGAAAATGCAGTTATTGTGGTTTCCTACTACCAAGTGAAGCATAATTAATAACAGCTACCTACAAATATAGGTCTGCATTTTTTTCTGTCTGAAACTCAGTGGGCACTTTTAACATGTAATCTGTATGCGCACTTCTGATCTGCCATGGACACCAACCAGTCTCTAGCAACTCTAACCAAAGATCAATCCATTTCCTAATTAGAGATGTGAATTAATGGAAACTGAAATGACCATTTTAAATACAGCAGGCCCTAGAGAAAACAATGACTTCCTGAGATGCTGCATGTCCTACAGCATTTCCTCTGCAACACTTTCAAACTACGCACTCTCATCAACGATTTATGGTGTCTAGGTGCTACTTGGTAACACTTTCAAAGTCCGTGCTGATAAAGAAGAAAACCTTCATTGTATCTTGAACTGTCAACAAATGCTTTAAAATTTCATATGAGTTCTTGCAGCTGTCCTTCATATTGCCAGGGTTTAAAAAAAACCAACCTCAAACTACCTGCCTTTTCATATAGAATAATGCTTATGAGCGTCTCATTAATGAGTCACATTAACTTTCCCCACCATCAGAATATGCTTAATTCCATTGGCCTCACACCATAATTCTCCAGCTGAGTACTGAACTTCGTTGTGACAGCCCAATTAGTTCTGCTGGCAACATTAATGAGATTATGATTATTTGAGAAACATACCTAGCAAGTATGAATTCTTAAGCAACCCTCTGGTTAAAAGGGATATTACAACTTTAATAGAAGGAGACATCAAAAAGCATTTACCCCCACAAAGGAATTCAACAATTGTGTTTAAATTTAATATAACATATGATAAAGAGACGAGCTGGAGTAAAAGCCTGTCACTGCTTCCCACACAGTATTATTTATTGCTCTATATAGGACCAACTCCATGACATTAGCAGACGGAAATCTTAATACCTTCTGACACAACTGGGTTGAGCCACCTATTATCACCCACAAATCCTTTAAAAACACATACTGGTTCAAATAATTATGCCATTCAACATATTGACTTCCTAGACACCGACAAGGGGAACCACAGTGATAAAATGACCTGTTTTAAGGAAGACCAGTGAAAAGAATTATCTGTATCCTGGGTTTCAAAAGCCTTTAATATTAGGATCACACTCTCCACTGAATAAACAAACTTGATAGAACAATGTATTTTCCATGCTCTAAAATCATGAATTTTAAAAAGGACCAAGAACATGAAGCTACAAAGTCTTTAACCTCTAGGGAATAAATTCAAATACCAACTAGGTCAGTAATAATCTAATGTCAACTGTTACCATAAAAAAATGGACAATGAAAAATAATGAAGTATCAAGCTGCCAGGGAGGTATTTAGTGGGAACTGTGAGGATCTGTGTTATTCTTAGTTATCCTGTGTTATTCTCTGTGTATCTTGATTAGAATTTTAAAGAAAAGGTAATGTTTCTCCCAACCTTGTTTCAGCATCATTTATAACCCAAAGCATGAAAACTGTCAGCCTACCTCTTAGATTCTTTCAGATACTGGTCTTATTTAGTCTGGGTGCTTGCTAGCTTGTTTGCAACATTACTTTCCTGAGAAGGAAAATACAACATAGAGCAATCAATGAAAGGTGAATCTCTGGGTTGGAGAGGTTTAATACACAATGCAGATTAAGCTGATCTAAACGGCATATACCTCCTTAATTGCATTTTGCTCCCTCCATAGTGTTGATAGCCTAATTCTCATTGGTATTCAGCTGACTCCCAATTCCTGCAGTATGGGTAACTGCCCCTTCCATTTGCAGCTGCACACCTCTATGATCACTACTATAATTTGTATGGATGGAAAATGTAAAAGAAATGTTTATCATGTGTAAATTACTTTAATTTCTTGTAGCAAGCTAGATGAAAATGACAAGGGCCAGCACCAAGCAGTCCACTCTCTGCAGAAAGCAGTGAACGACTGAATCTTAAAACTTTCAAACAATATGTAGGCAGACCTGTTTATTCCACTTTGCTTTACACTCCACTGCATCAATGCATTTATTTACTCTTCTGCAACACTGTGGATCTATCTCATTATGCTGGCCAAACGTTCTTTATATTATAGGTATAGTTGCAGCACAGAGAGTACTCTCTTTCAAGAGAAACAAGATCACTTGAGCTGCTAACATCATGTGCTGCACTTAATCAAACATGAGAGAAGACAAGATCTCTGTCCTAAAGATCTCAGCCAAGCTGAGACCTTGTCAAGTCAGACCAAATACAGCACGAGGTGCTTAGGAGGATAAAATACCCTAGTGACTTACATGAGAGAGACAACATGCTATGCATCCCAGAACTGAAGAATAAGCTTTTCTTGATAAAAAGTATTACTTCCCTGAAAGAAAAAAAGAGGTATTAGCTAACCTGAAATAGCAATATTAAACCAAGATCCCAGTATACAGAAGAGCTGCTTTTATTAGAATCTACCTGTTGAAATTGGACCTTAAGCTATGGGAAGACTTCACCCCTTGAAACACAAACTTCTTCCACCTTATTCCCATGACACTGTCACACCCAAGGCTATACCTACACTACAACCAGCAGAAACAGGTCGGCACCAAGCTGCCCACAAATTCCCTGGCACCACAAGCCAATGGCCCGACCTTACCATTACCCACACCAGTGTTGACTTAAAAGCGGATTTGTTTCCCGGTGTGCAACAACCCAATAATCACACACTCAGGAGAGACATTATTTATTTCATATTTGTGCAAAGATGGGTGCTAGGTGGTAACTCCACAAAGCTAGCACACCACAGCAAAGAAAAACAATGTATTTACTCTGCTATACGATTAGTAAAAACCCACCTAAATTTACATTCATTGGTTAGTAGTCACCATCTCATCTACTATTGGCCAGTTATATTTAGATTAGCCTTGCTTGCTGTGTAGATTAGCACTCACGCTCCTTGCAGGTTCATGCTTCTTTGGCAATCATGCGGCCTTCGGCGCCTTCTGGAGCAGGATGTTTCTGTTTATCAGTCACATCCTACATTTCTGAGGTCCAATTATCCTTAACGTTTCTTTTCTCTCTGACAGACCTTGAGTATTCTTGCCAAGTTGGCAGTGCACACGAAGCTTCCTCAAAACATCAAGGCCTAATTGTTCCAGCGTGTCGCTACTCTATGAACGCCAACTGTGTGCCTTTCCGATTACAGCCTCACTTGTTAATTTGATCTATACAAAATACATCTTGCACAAAACAGCCAGACCATTCTAAAATCTCTTGAGTTATTCTTCCACGACACCAGCGCTTGGCCTGCGCCGGCTCGCTCCGCTACGTCCCGCCACGCCGTGCTGCCTGCCTCCGCCAGCACCTCCGAGGCCGCGCTTCCAGTACAAAAACAACTCTGTAACAGCGAGAACCATTTTAACGAAAGGTCATCTCTATCCCCGGCTGCCTACGGGGCAGGGAGGGCATGAGGCAGATGGCGGCAGGCCCGGCCGCGGGGAGCTGGGCCAGGCCAGGCCCTCTCCGCCTCACAGGACCCTTCCCTCACCGCCCCTTCGCCAGGCCACCAGCGCTTCTCCCGCTCCGGCCCCCGCCGCGGGGAGACGGGGCGGAGCCGTGGCGAAGGCAACCGGCCTTCTTCCCTTCCCGCCCCGCCCCGCCCCGCCGCGGGCAACCGCGCCTCAGCGGGACGGTTGCCGGGGCCTGAACCCGGGCTCGGTCTCTGTCTCTCCGCTCCCCTCGGCCGGAGCCCCCGCAGCCCGCGGGGAGCGTGAGGCGCCGCGCCCGCCCTGTGAGGGTGGTCTGCGCGGCCTGGGCCTGCCAGCGGGGCCCGTCCCGGTCCCGGTCCCGTCAGCTGGGTCTCGGGGCTCAAGGGCCCCTCCGTGCCGCCGCGGCTCGGTAGCGCAACGCCCCGGGGCAGCTCTCTGTGCCGGAGTGGGGTCGGTGCGGCGGGTTGCCGGTTCTCGATGCGCTGCTGGGCCCGGGTAAGGAGCCCCGTCTGCGGCGGCGGTGTGAGGAGAGGTGGGCGCTCTCCGAGAGACCGCGTTTGGCCGGCGGGGAAGCGCGCCCGGAGGGGAGGGGGCCGGGCAGGGGTCTGGGTCCCTTCTGTGAGACAAGTTACTTGCCTCGGGAGCAAAATTCTCGGTCACAGCTCAGCAAGTCGATGTGCCCGGGGGGGTGGCTCGTCCCTGGCACCAAGCCTGTGAGGTTGCAGGAAGGCCTGAGGGTGCTAGCGGGGGCGCTGAGGGCATCTGGCTCGTGTTAGGGTTTTCTGAAAGGGAATTTGTCAAAGCGTGCGTTAAATAGCTTTGAAAAATCCGTGTTTTCAGCCTGGAAATGCAAGATCATGAAATGAAAAACGACAAACCGCCACCCCGCCTCTGCTGCTTTTGGGTTTAACTGGAATTGCATGGAGGGGAGTCTCTTAATTGGCTGGTACTTGGTGGAAATGCATTTCCACCATGTTTTTCGTGGTTTTTTTTCATGGATGTGGTGTGTTGCAATCACATTTTTGCCTCCTGTGAGACCTTGGTTTCCTCAGGCTTTCTTCTAATTCACTTACCATTTTCAGTGACAGTGTATCACAGCAACCTCTTCTTAGTGGTGAGTGAAGGTTTTGTCGCCATGTCTGTAAGACAAAGTGACTCTTGGAAAAGCAATTCAAACAGTTCTGTGGCTTCTGTTTTTCAGAACCCTTACTGAAGCCCTAAGCTTGCTTTCTGCCAGTCTGTTAAGGCAGAAATTACCTCAGCCGTGTGAGGAATAAAAGCTGTATGTTAGCAGCTGCAACTTTAAAGTTGTCTGTAAACATGTTTTATTTGCTATTTATAAGTATACTTATGGCTTCAAAGTTATTTATCTGCTGATGTTGTAACAAATACCTATTTTTCACTGTGAAAATTAGCTAATATCGGTCGTATCTGATATGATGAAGCATTCCTAGTTCAGCCAGGAAAAGGAAAAAGGAAAACCTTTGGACCTAGAAATTTGGCTCTACAGGTTAGTTTTGGAAGTTTAGCCTTGGGAAAGAAGTCATGAATTTGTTTTAGGGGCACAGGGTCTTCACACAGCGTGCAGAAAGACTTTGGCAGTAATGTGGCATATAAAACAGACAGCATAGCATATTCAGTAGTGAAGTGGCCAAAGTCAGCACCTTTAAAACAAAGTTGCCTAAATCCCAGTAACAAACACCAAGTACAGTGGCATACGTGAATTTCTGGCATGACATAAAGTGCCTTTGTCTACCTACTGTTACCACGTTGGGGTTCTCATCTTTCTGATGAAGGAGCCATGACTTACTCCTGCAAGCATCTTTCCAGAGGGATGTTGCCCATACATTTACTCTCCTTGCTTTATGAGAGTAGGGAAGAAATTGGAGCAAAATTATTCAGGACAAGGTTACTTAGGTCCTTAAATACAAAGGAAGAAGGAGTATTGCATCATTCTAATAAAAAGAGTAAAATAAGTAAGAACAAAGCTTTAAAATAAATCTGTTGTGTGATGGGTAATCTGAAGTCTCTTCTGTTCCTGGAGCTTGAATCTGGAGAACTTTATTTCTCTTTTTCACTTTGGGAGCATGACTCCTTATTTGAAAGCATCAGCTGGCTGATGCTTGTTATGTTTTCTTCTTAATTTTCTAGGCAAAATCTAAGCAGAACAAGGAGGTTTTGCATTTCTGAGTGGCGAGAGGGTAATAATAATCTGAAGGCAAAAAAATACCATTTTAAAATTTTTGTTTGTTTTCATGAATGATTTTATCTAAGTATTACTGTAATTGACTACAAATTTGGGAGGAATGCTGCTCAGAATTCATTGCTAATGTTCAGTGATAACTGTGATTGTGTGCTTACCCAGTGGATCTTAATGTGTACTACTTTGATCAGCAGTAGTGCTTTCAAGGGTGTTGCCTTGGTCCAGTGCACTGATGAAGGAGTTATTTCATCCACCTGTTGTGGTAGTTAAATTGAGTGTGAGCTGAGCTGTAATAGTCCTCCATGTGTCCCCCATTGCTATAAGCAGTCCAGTCATTCTTCCTGTATAATTGAACCTGTTACATGCTTTTGTTTTTATTTGCAGTACTGCACCATGATGACAGCCTCAGCAGATAGCTCTGATAATTATGAAAAGTGGCAGATGGAATTGAGCCAGAGTTACAGTAGCTCTGGCTTGGACTATTCAGAAGATACTTTTGAGCCCTTCAGCAAGGAGGAAGAAGCCTGCTGGCAGCAAGAGAGCGAACCATCTGAGTTGTATTGTTCCACAGAGGATTTAGAGGGGTCTGCTGTGTCAGATATGTTGGAAAGCATGTCACAGTTGGCAGGCCAAAATCGTGCAGGTATGCAGAGCTTACCATGCTTGAGACCTGTCTTTCGTAGCTTTAAATTGGTGCAGTGGAGCCTTGAATCAGCAAAAATAAAAATGTAAAAATTGTATACAGTGCTCTTGCTGTGCAAGAGCAACAGAACCTCAGTATGCTGACTAGGTCTGTGTTTCATGCTCTCAGGATTTGATGACAGCTATATGCAGAAGGGTGTGATTTGGCCATGGAAACCTTTCCCTAGTAATCTTGTGATGCTGAGATTCAGTTGGCATGTTAAAAAAAATTCTGCAAGATACCTTAACTGAAGTATCATGTATGAAAAATAGCTGGGCTGTAAAGTAATTTTTCCAAGGGCATATGGAATGTTCCAGGACTTGAAATACTTAAGAGGGCTAGATAATACCTTAAAGCTGCAGCAAATGAGTGATAAAAAAGCAGGCAGTAGGACATAACTTCGTCCCTGGAGGTATTCAAAAAGCGCATAGACGGGGTACTCTATGCCATGGTCTAGTGGGCATGGATGATGGTTGGACTCGATGGTCTTGAAGGTCTTTTCCAACCTAAACGTTTCTATGATTCTATGATAAGCTAACTGCCTTAATGTCTCGTTAGGTTTTCCTCTGCCTCTGTAAGGTTCTCTGTTATTCTTTTACATTCTCCTTTTCTCCAAGTTTGGTCTGGTAAGTATTGCGAGTACTTGGAGATGCATATATTTTTAAATCTCTTCTTAGTTTGGGAGCTTGTCAGCATATATAAACATTATAGCTTTAAAGATCAGCTACAACACATACATATTTTTAAAAGTAGTGTAGACTTAAGATGTCTTTTAATGTTTGTTAGCTGTTACTCTTGTAATCTGATTCTACTCATTTCAACTTGATCAGCTGGCATATACAAGTATATAATTAACCTTGTCTGTACTTGAAAATTGGCAAGCTGTTTCTTTTTCTACTCTAGACAAGTCCAGTAGAGATGTTCCTCCTGTCCCTCATCCATCCAGTGTTTTACTGTGGGTTGGTTTTTTTCACTCTGCAGTAATAACCAGAACCATTATAATTTAGAATCCTTTTAAAATACGGTTTAGGCATGAAATCCTAACAATGCAGGACAAAATTTGCTGTCAGATATGTATACATGAATGTAAACCCTGTTTATTGTAGCATAGAATATAGCATTAGATATCAGTGCTTCAAAAATCTGAGTAAAGGTGTGATCATTGCCTTGGTGTCAATTCATGCTACCATGCTACATTGATATAATTGAACAGTGTCTAGTAGATTCAACAGTTCTTCTTTAAATTTTTTGGCTTTTACAAATGATAGGTTTTAATAAACCTTTTTTTTCTGGAGATACAACAAGTTTTTTTAAATTATTCCATGTCTAACCATTAAAATCCTTATTTCTGGCATCAAGGAGTACATGCTAGCAGCAATCCTTGCTCTGTGTGTAGAGTTTTGGGTTTTTTTTAATAAGTGTTACCATTTTTTATCTTTACAAAGTTAATGTTTCATATATTTATGGAGTCTTCTGAATGCTACTAGTTAAATGAGAAACTAGGGAATAATTCATAGAAAAAAAATTTTGGGAAATTGATTGCTTTCTGTGGTCTATACATTACTGAGAACAGCATACTTAAATAATAAAAACTATAGAAAACCTGTCATGCTGGTGTCCCCATAGGGACACATTATTTTGTTGTATAAGCCCACTGAATTTGCTATTGGTACCCCGAAAACAGTAGGGAAGTCAGGTGCTTCCTGACTGTGCTCAGTATTTTGAACTGCGACCATGCTGTATGCATCTTGTTGTCGGTGATGCTGACTTTTCAGACCTCTTAAGTCTTTTGCCTTTTGCCAGCTATTTGCTTTCGCATCTTTGCTGCTTCCTCATTTTTAGCAGAACTGGAGTTGTACTGGAACAAGCTGGAGAACAGGGAGCTGACACAGATATTTTCTTATTTCCCCTGTCCCACTTTATTTTTCACTTGTATCAATGCCTTGAGACAGTTGGCCTGAGCTCCCAAGAGTACTTGTTCTGCCACAAATGGAGAACCTATGGAGGGCTGAAAATAAGTGGTGGGGCTGAATGAGGGAGGAGGTAGTCTGAGGTCAGGTTAGCGTTACAGATAAAATTGAGTGTGTCAGCAAGCTCTAAGGAAGAGTCTCTTAATTTTTCTCAGTGTATCCCACATTGTCGTTCAGTGGGGTGACTAGAAATGAGCAGTATGAGATACTTTGTGGACAGAAGCTTGCTCAGCATTTCACACTGAAATCACTGGTATCATCTGTATAGTCCTGTGGCTTCGGGTTTCTTTTCCCTTAACAGGGAAAACTGTCACATTCAAGTGGAGGATTATTTGCTTCCCACTTTGTTTCTCTGCAGTCCTGCTTTCTTTACAATGTACGTTCAAAGCTACCTTTTTTTCATTCTGGATGAGCAGTCTGAAGTAGTGGATTCTGCAGCTATAGAAAGAGATGTCATGGGAAAATGGGTTGATTTAAAAAATAAAGAAGCTGGCGTTAAGCAAGACAAATCTGTCGTCAAAACTCATGCTGATGAGTTCAGTAACTTTAGTAGAGGTTATAATTCTCGTTTCTTTTGAAAGGGGATGTAAACTTTTAACTAGACTTAAATTTTATACACAGGCTATTAAAGTTAAACCAGGTAATTAGCCTGGCTTAATTAGGCAGGTAATTAAGTATGAAGTTTCTCTTTTACGCTTTCTCGGAAAGCAGTTTGTCTCCCATAATACACATGGCTTTGATGCTCCTGACATAGTGATGTTATCCTAGTGATGCATTATCACAAGATCTGGATAAATACATTTAAAAAATGTATCCACATTTTAAATTTTACTGTAATCCTCAAAATTTAACTGGGCTGTTTAGTTTTTCTATTTTTCTCTCCAGCTGTATAGGTACTAGGAGTGTGGGTTTTTTTCCCCTTCAAAATAAACATGACTTCAGAATTTGTTTGAAGTATTTTTTGCCCTGTTAATCAGTTGTGTTAATTAATTACTTGTTTGCCATATTTTAGTTCCTTTCCCAAGCTGAGGGAGGCAGCAGGGCACCAATTTTGGCAAGAACAATAGAGCAGCTTCAACCAACACAATGATGTAGTGTATGGAGGAGTAGCAGGGAAGGGAGGAAGGAAGGATGCTGTTTGCATGTACCGGTTACGCAAGCAACTGTGAGAGCAGATGGTGGGATGCAAGTCCTGCTTAAGTCTTTCTAAAAAGTGGGTCAGAGATACTATTTTTAATTTAAAAAAAAAAAGAGCAAGAAAGCTGTAGTTGAGTGAAAAATAATTGAAGCAGAAGGGGAATCTTCTTCAGTGTGTATGTACATGAAAAGTGAACAAACTCAGAAGTTTTGTAGGTCACCTGTAAGACTGATTAACCAGGGAGATCCTTCTGCCTAGGTACTTCATGGCATTGCAGTTGCATACAAGTATCCTCAAACCATCCATGTATCATAGGAAAACATGACCTAAGATAATTTTTAGGCTATTCTTAATTGTATAGCTCATTCACAACAGTGGTGAGTCAATGTTATGAATTCCTGACTCATCTTCAGCTTTTATCTTTCTATTACTGGTTTTCTAAGACTGCCATGTAGTCAAGTGAGAAGACAGTTAATGTAGATCATCTGTAGTAGAGAGGCTTCTCCTGGTGAGCTCCTCTGAGATAGTCTTCCTAAAATATATTAGAATCTTGTGACCGTGTGATTCATAGAGAAGTTGAAAAGGACCTGATGAGTTCAGATTCATTGAATGAATGATAAACAACAGTATAACAGTGAGAAAGTTTTCCACTTCTGCAGAGTTTTCCCTTGAAAGTTACATATGGGATCCTCTTAATCAATTTCAGATTTTTATAGTTCTGCACAAGGGAATATTCTGCCTTTGGTTTATAGACTTTGATGGGCAAGGAGATTCAGAGTGATCACTCAGTCTTGAGTAGCAAGTTCTGTTTCATTAGCTTGTGCTGATATATGAAGTGATGCATTGTCTTCTGTTTTTCTGTCATACTGCTTGTCATCTTAGCAGCTAAGCACTTTTCAGGTACAATGTTACAGTGCTTCCAACCACTATCAATATGAAGAGCACAAAATAAGGTTCGTGCAAACATAGTGCACTGTTATGCGATTGACAAGTTATCCCCAAATTGATCAGCATCAATCATACTTAGCCGTGTACTGCATTTTTTTATTGCAGAATATTAACATATAAACAAAATAAGCACAGCAACTTTTGTATACTTGACATCTAGAAATGCCTGTTTCTCTTTGACGCAGTAATTCAGTACTTGGTAGCCCCCAAATCTCTTGTTATTTTATCAACTTGGAGATATATTTTTTAAAATACAATAGAAGATGAGCTCCGCTGGAAATAGATTGTTGCAAAGTTAGTCCCCTCAGTAAATTCGACAGAATGAGTGATGTATGCACTAAGCATGCATGGTACTTCTGAATTTGTCTTCAGGAAATAAGACAAAAATTCTTTTTATTATCTTACTACTGATAGGGTTAAATGTGGGGGAAAAAAATTCCTGGTTCGCATATGGGAATGCCCAGGAATGTGGTTCTTATTTTTCATAGTTTTCTTTGTGGGATAAAAGAATTAAAACCTAGATGCTGGCCTCAGGAGAAGCGAGAAATTTTTGTCATAGTTGTCTTTCTGTCTTCCTTTTCTCTGGCTCTCTACCACAGTGTTGTAGCAACTAGCTGTTATTGGACAAATGCATCACAAAATGACTGTAAGTCCCCAATTCTGTATAGATTATTCCAAAGACCAGAAGTCATCTTTAAAATTTACTACAGGAAACTGCAGTTCTTCAACTTAGATGTATCTGAAAGTTCAAATGGGGCTTTCTAACGCTCTGACTTGTACTGTATTCGGAAGTTTGCTCTCACCTTTGTTTGTAAGTGTCTACATTAAATGTTTTGCTTGTTTATTTTTCTGCACTGTTACCATGGCACTATTGCTGGCAAAACCAAGACAGCTGTGGTTGTTAATGTGTGTTATTTAGAGGCATAGAAATGTTTGAGTAGCATCAGACAGTTACAGTTCAGTCATTATTACCAATTTAACCATTATTGTTATTATGATAGTGGTGTCAATGATGGGAAGTCCAAAAGTAAAAAAGGCCAGTGTAAAAGGCAAATAAATGCCTGTGGTTCGTGGTGTTAAGATGAAAGGTGCTGGCATGTGCCCGTTGACATGTGTGCACTGAGGGAAGTGTAAGTATTTATTTTTCTGCATCAGATTTTTTTCCGGCTTGTCCAGAGTATTTCTGAGTAGATCTAGTTTATATTCACTTTGTGAACACATTTTCATATGTCCAAGCATTTAATTATTGACTTACCAAATAGTAGTAGTAGTAGCTTATTAGAAGTATTTATTAAAAGTAGTAGTAGTCTATGAGACTTGGGAAAACGTCCTACTGCTCTGTTTGGAGAAGGGAGCAGGTGTCCAATAGTCTGTACTGGCTGTCTTTCCTGTTCCTGAGCTGTTTTCAGCACCAAAGCTGACTGATAACATGCACACGTTGTGAGATTCCTGCAGACCTAGTTAGGCCCTGAGATTCCAGACTTCTCTGCTGATTCTGTAGTAAAGTAGTATTAATGTAGGCTAGATGAGGAAATTCCAACCAGCAACATCTAAATGGAAACCCCTGCTTGTAAAGAAAGTGCGAGTTCATTAATGCCTTTGCGGAACTGGGAAACAATTAGTTTCTTCCAAAAGACACGGATTCTGCACGGTTCTTACTGTTGTCTCTTCTCACTAACATTGGTAGAAACTGAGAGTATCCTTCACCATGCTGGAGGAACTTTTACTTGCTTTAAATTCATATCTGTAATAAATAGCCTGATATTTCAGACTGTTTATATTAGTTCTGTGTTCTCTACACAAATCTTTCAAACACTGTATTTGCTGATCGGGCTGTTGGCGTGTTAATCTGAACTACTGCACTCAATTGTACAAATGCGGTTTAGATAATTCTGAAAATGTTATCATGAGATGCAAAGTTAAAATCTTTCTGAAGAGTAGTTATCAGTTACTGCCTTTCACAATTCGTCTGTTTTACTTTTTTTTTTTCCCTCTTAAAATAGAGCATTAGTAGAGCATAACAACAACAAAATGCCTGCCTATTTTTCCTATTAAATCAAAGTTAGACATCAAAGGAAAGGAAACTCAATAAAGATTTTCTTTGTTTTTCTCCCTCCACTCATACAGATTTAAAATGTCATACTTAAAGATGTAGTTGCATACAGAAAGAAAAATCTATTTAGGTCACTTAGTTATAAACCACACAGCGGGGTTTAGAATGTAGACATGGAGATTAGCTTATCTCCACTGGTACACACTGAGTACTTCTGTAATCAGAGCAGCTTCTTGGTCCAGTTTGTTGTGCTTTACCTTCTAAATATGCTGCGTGTTGTGACCTTGCTGCTATATGATACGTGGCTTTGACTTGATGTCTGTTCTGGTGTCTGGTTTTGCTGCTTTTGTCACCTGTTCCTGCCTTATTTCTCTCCAACAAAGAGGATGTGGGAATGCAGGATTCAGGGCAACCAAGCATCAGCAAAATGTACTTCTGGAACAGTAATGGGCACTGGCAGGGATTCTCTGTAGGCAGACGTGCAGTGACATTTAAGTCTGCCACCACAAATGGAGATTGAGCATTCGAGCATGTCTAGTTCAAAGATGGGAAGGAGGGAATACATGGAAGACAAAAGAAATAAAACCAACTACCAAAGCAAGTGCATAGATCCTCTTCTATGCATCTCTTTTCTTTCAGCTGAAGGACAGGTGAACCTTGTATACCTAGAAGAAAATCTGAAAGTGTAAATAGTCATTGTGCAGTTAAAGGATTAACTTTTGAGAATTTAACTGTGTACTGGCTTTTGTCATCATTTTTTGTTGTTCTTTCAGTAAAATTATAGTCCTTGATCCTTGATAATCTTTATTCTTCCTGAGCTTATTTACTGTTAAACATGAATTAATATTAAACAAGTAACTTTTTGAAATTGGTTGTGTGTTCAGGTGTAAAAATTGCTGTTCTCTTTGCTAGTGTTTCTTCTGATGTCTGTAGGTGCAAATGGGTGGGTGTATGGTGGCGCACAATTCATGCACTATTAGAAACCAGTTCTTAATTAAAATGCACTTCTATATGTCAGGAGAAACTTAAGTGAATCAATTAGGCTGGTATTAAATTGTTAGAAAACGTTCAGCAGACCCCATGTGTTTTACTTATGCATTTGAGTACTCAACTTAGTATGTGTAAATGCTTTGTTCTAGGGTCGTCCCCCCCCCCCCAGTAGTAACTTTAAAATATTTTTATTCATTCTATGTGCATCATAAATGAATATGCCACTCTTTTATTACTGTGATTAAACCCAGTAGTGGCACGTGATTTACAGGGATTCCTCATTGGAATTGTAAGGAAAATGACCTGATGACTGAAATAGTTGTTTCCACTCAAATGTTCATGATCCTAGCCAAGGAAAATTTTTCATTAAATTGCATTTTAAAGTATTGTTAATGCTTATTCGTCTGTCTATAAACTATCACTATGTCTGTCTTTAGTCAATTTGATACATCATCTTCTAAGGAAGAATAAAGTGCTTTGTTATGCTTGATCTGAACTGTGGTAGTTGCACTTAAATCACAACTTTTCTTTGTTGACCATAAAGCAAAGCTCACCAATTCCTGCTTTGCCTAGTCTTAACTGTAGATCCACTTATCCTTTATACAGATTGGCTGCATTTCTGAAGCGATACTCAGTTTCCTTGCAAAATTCCACAGCTCTGTCTTGTGTACTTGAGACTAAATTCATCACAGCCTATTTAGGCGAAGTTTTACGTTGGTTTTGTGCAGTGTTCTAAGGATTTGTGTTGTGGTTATGCCAAGGCACCCCACAGGACTGGAATGCCAATGCACTAGTTGTCAGACAAGCACCCTGAAATACGCAGTGAAATATGCAGTGCCTGTCTAGAAGAAGTAAAACTGAATTTAATCACTGAAAATGAGTGAAACGGATGATATGGACGGATTGTTTAAATGATATAATAATACATCCCAGCTAAATAGGCAGTGTAATTTGTTTCTGAATACTTTGAGTTAAAACAAACCGACCATACTTTACCTCTGTAGTCGTTATCAGTTGTCTGACTTTTTTTGGCTGTCAGAGTGGAGTCCTGAGAAGGGAACACTGTGTTAGCATTAGCTATATGCAAAGGTATTCGCAAGACTTCTGGTAATGGTTACTGTAATGTTTTGTCTTCTCATTTCTCCTTTAATTACACACATTAAAGTGTTTTGTTGGGCTTCAGTAGTTGCATAAAAGCAAAATCTGTGTCATAAAGGTAGAGAAGTACTCTCCCCTGTTTAAATAGTTGAAAACAATGGTATCTCTTAAGGCCATATAGTATTACACAGCATCATTATGTGCTGATGCTCATGAAATACTGTATTGATTGGTTGTGTTTAAGCCTGTGGAAAATCTCCCACTAAGCACTGAATGAAGTTGTAAATCCATCCTTACCTGCCCATCTGAAGTATAATCTTTCAGTTCTTATTTATTATTACATGTCACTTGGAAGGATAAGAGGAGTGAAAGATATTGTTTAAACAACGTCATATAAAGAATTTAGGAAATGATCATTGAAGCTTTAGATTAAAGTATTTTCTAACATAATTGCATTTCCTAGGAGGAAAAAAAAAAAAAAGCCTAACTATACCTTGTAGAATATATTTGAGGTGTTTTCCGGAGTTAGAAATAGACGCTGCCTGTAATTTGTCAGTTTCTTATGAATTGCTCTTTAGTTACTAGATGAGTAGCTCTCTAAATGTTAATTCATTTTGGTTTAGCAAGTTACAGTTTCAGGTAGGAAGAAGCTAAATCTGTATTAGGCAGTCATGGAAACTCAGTTTATTTAATGTCATAATATATTTGTGCTGTGTCATTAAGTAGTCTAATTCTTTAGAGTTCTTATCCCTTCCCCTCTTTGGAGACTATTCATAGGGACATTTATTGTTGAAGTCCCTACAGCTGTCCAGATTTTTATTTAAATTCTTCACTGCTCTTATTACAGTCATTGCCTCTAGGCTTGACATTGGGTTTGTTTTTTATTAAATAGAAAATATGAGGTCGCACAGATACAAGACCAGTAATTCTTCTCTTTCCCTGTTACAGTAATTGACACTTCTGTTTTGTTGATTTATGCCTGACAGAAATTACTGAATTATTAAATGGAGAACTGGATGCTCTCCAGTCTTTTTGCACCGTTAAGATAAGCAAGATGTGTCAGCAGCTGATCTCTAAGCAGGCAAATGGTGGCAAGTCAGGAAAGCTGCAGCATGGATTCACAGCAAAGAAACTGGAGACAAGTGACTTGAACTGCGTTATTCCTGATCGGCTAATGAACAGAATTCGCCTGAAAAATATCAGAGAGACTGTTAAACAGGTACTGCAAGGAAGAAAAAAATTTAGATTTTGCCTATGCTTTTGGGAGAACCACTGGAAAAAAAAGCCATAAGATAAGGATCAAATCGGGCAGACCTTACTGATGTCACTCTCAGGCCTCTGAAAAATTTTTCCTTGATATCTCAAGGTTTACCCTTCGCGCTCTCTCTCTCTCTCTCTCTCTCTCTCTCTCTTTTTTTTTTTGTTAGGCACTACTGCAGAACTGTTGCTTGTAAATAATCAAATCATTATAAAATACTGTCTGGTGATAAAATAACGATTTGTGTGATTGAGCGAGGGTGGGATGGTCAGTTATTGCAGTCCACAATAAGCCCTGGATCAACTGAAGAAAAAAGCCTTGTTTTCTGGTTTCGTTTGCACCTGTTACTTATAGAAGTCTTCTGCATATTATTTGATTGTGGAATCTTTGTGACTCCAGTATTAAAAGTATTCCAAAGGCAAAACCTCCCCCCTGCTCCCAGCTTTTAGACATTAGGTAATATTAAGAATTAAAACATGTCCAATAGAATCTTGGTTGCATCAGTTCCTTTATTAAGAAGCATCTGTATCGTCTTTACACAATTCAAAGTGCTTTTCTTTTTCACCTGCCTGGTGGTTTTTTTTTTTTTCCCACCATAGACTAGGCATTCTGACACAGCTCTTCCCTTCAGCTCTGCATCTAAGAATCTCAAGACTGATATTTTTTTTGGCCAAAGATACTTGCATTCTTGCTTTGTGCTTGCAGATGGATTTGGATTATGTGGTTACATGGATTTGAGTCGTGACCATTACCTACAGATGCCTTTACCTGTAAATCTGGGACTTGGCAAATGTCTATACTTTGTCTGAAATTGGTACAGAATGTCTTTGTCCGGGAAAGTATTTCTGATAAAGCAAAAAATGAGCTTTGAATAGTAATTAGTAATTTGTTTTGTTTTATCTCTATCACATTTGCTGGCTTTAGTTTATTGCCATATAGCATAGTAGAAGTGATAACATATTCTTCAGCAAAGCTTGTGGCAGGTGAGCAGGGACTAATATTTTTAAAGTCAGTTCTGGCATGATGGTTATTTCAGGCTACCTGTTTGTTTAAATTGTTTTGAAATTTCAGCAATGTGCATTCTTTCATTGTATTAATGTTAACCAGCCCACCATCCAAATTTTGTAGAATTTTTACTGCCTCTTTATTTGTCTTACAGTGTGGTAATACATTTTCTAAGAAAAGTGACTTTGGCTCCTATGTCTATTTGCTTCTGTCTTTACCTCCACATAATAACATTTTTATGTAGAGAAGATATCAAGGAGGAAGACAACAGGCTTGAAACGTGACTTTATAGGATTGATTCCACTGCTTTTGTAGCAACTTACTGCATTTATGTAACCAGATGGAATATGTGTAAATTAAATCAGATAGTATTATTGATATTTCATAAATGCACAAATACTGGGATTTGTGTAGTGGTATTAAATAGGCTTAAGATTTCATGGTGGATAAACTAACATAGGAATTAATAAGTAGTACTGTTTATCTTACAAAGAAAATTCTGCAATTTTGTTTGTATTCTGACTCAGAGCAGCATATAGGTATTTGAACTCATTGCTTCAGAGTACCTCTTAGAATTTGTAAAGATAATCATAACCTCTTAAAATTCTTAAAGATAATCACAACCTCTGTGGTTGGTATTTAAGGCCTTATGTATACTGTCAGCATAGGAATGCTGCTGTTCCTATAGCTACATTGCAAACAAGCAGTTATATATGGTGGAATTATTGCTGAATTAACAATTGCTGTTATTGAATTGTGATGATCAAGTATTGGAAACGTGGCGTAAACCATGTTAATTTAACTTAATCAAGCCTTCAGGAATTAGTGCATTTGCTATTGTGGAAGACTGGTTAGCGTGCACAGGCTGACTTCTGGAACATCAGGTGCTCATTAAGCAAGAGTAACTAACAGCTGGTGGTGCTCTAATACTAACACTAGCAAAATATGTATAGATTTACACTGGCAAAATTGTAATGTGTGCTGAGCATCCACCCAGGGTCAAATGAGTTATACTAATTAAAACAAATTTTTTGCCAGTACAACTGTATTGTCACAGTTGGTATTGGCTGGTCACCGATGTGTTGCTTGGCAATCGCATGGCTTTTTTTTTTTTTTTTTTTTTTTTTTTACTGTTATAGTTTCTGTGGAAGATGTCAGTAATGTCCATGCAATCTCAAGCGTCAGGGAGACTTTGCCTATTACAGGAAGAAATAGTATATTACAGATCAGTGCTATGGATCTGAGATACAAGTAGATAATTTTCATGAAACTAAGTTATCAGTGCTGGAAGGGGTAATACCCGGGGAAAAGCGAATATATGTAGTGTGAAAACATTCAGGCAGGCTTATTAAGATGATACTGTGACAAAGATTGTGAAATAATTCACAACTGCCTACAAAAGCAAATTTTTGTCTTTAGGCAGTCTCTATATCTGTATTGATTGTTCTTAATGGAGTGGCCATCTTGCTAGGACAGACATTGCTTACTGCATCAAAGTCTCATCTTTCAGGTGACAGAAGCTCAAATCCACCAATCTTCAGCGTGCCCTGACTGTTGGAAGAAGGAAGCAGAGTTAGCCAAGATTACTTTTCTCAGACGAAAGAAGATTCTAATGGAAAGTGCTTTAATCCAAGAGAAATTGGAAGAACAGATTTACTCCAGAGTAAGCAAATGTTGTTAAAAAAAGTTGTTGTACATTGTATACATACTGTAACTAAAGAATCTGTAAGCCAGATTTCCCTCTGATTTATGGCAATGAGATCAGATTGACCTGAATGCAGTGCAAGTCAAAATAGAATTTGTCTCCATATCATTAATAAAATCCTTGGGACTAACATATTGATCAAGTCATTTGAGCTGCCTGATTTATATAAGCTGAAGGTCTTTCCCAGGATGCCCTCAATTGTTTTGGGTACATCTTGATTATTTCTCCCCAGTTTTTCTGATAGGCTGCCCAAGACAAAATGGTAAACAACAAAATTATGTGAGAGTAGGTAACTATGCCCATACTAGTCTGCCTTAGTCATCCTTTGGTGTAGGAGTCTCAGAATAGGACGCTGCAACATGTTATGGAGGCTAAGGCCTCTCAGATACACTGGGATTTCTTCTGTCTCTGTCTGCTGTCACAAAGATTCAATCTTCATTGTTAGGAGATACTTCTGGAACAGATGGTAGGCCATGGAAGCTGAAACTTGCAGAATTCCCTGGGGCTTCTGTGGCTATTCCTCAGGATGATCTTCTTCCTGAGGGAGGAACTCTTCTCTCACTTTTTGAAAGGGAGTCAGACTAAAAGCAGGTTGTTTCTGAGCAGTGGATAAGTAGTGCTTGCTGAAGCCCTGAGATCTATCTTTCTGTGTTTGTGAGCAGGGTGGGAATTTGTACCATATGTTCTTTTTTTTACCTAATAATGCCAGTCTCCTGATTTTTGACTCTCATTCACTCCATACCTAAGATTTGAGAACTTCAGAGTCAGGTGAGGTTTCACTTCTTTTTCCTCTTGTTTTTCTCCCAGCTTCCCTGAAAAGGCCAGCTGCTTTTCCCTTCCCTTCCTTAGGGAAGAAACCTGCTTTATGAGGCAGATCACTGGCAGAGTGAGGCAGAACACTGTTCAACAAAGTTTTTAAGCAGGATGCTTCAAAAATCCAGCAAAACTTTGTGATGAGTGCTGCCTAAACTAGTTGTTTTTGGAGGACTGGTTGTAGCTGCCAATGGTAGACCTGTAATACAGGACATGAGAAATGACCAGAATACAAACCCAAGTAATTTCTGTGTTTCCTTTTTATTTCAGGATGTGCTTACACTTATAGGAGAAGCACTCAGAAACTTTCCCAAACCTTCAGAGGATCCCAAGAACTTATGGCAAAAGCTGAAAGGTCAGAAAATGTAAGGCCTGAAAGTAGTAAACATAACTCAAGGACATAAAGAACTGGGAGAGTCTCCTGCGGGCAGTCACATACTGAGTGCCAATGATTGTGGATATAACCTGTTTTGTCAGTGATGAATTGGGTGGTGGTTTAATGTTCTTGCAGGTGGAACCAGATATGCCCAGCGTACTGGCATCTGGGTTACGATTCAACTCTTCATTCTTCGTAAATGCAGATGTTGCAATACATTGTAATAGAACTGTAAAAGTTTTTCAAATTACGGAAGCCAACACTTTCTATTATTTATCTGACAAGTAATAAGTATTGGTTTTTGGGGGATTGCTTGTGGGATTTCAGAACAGCTCACAGCTGCTTCCATCCATAAGAAAAATAAATGATTCCGTTTTGGGGGGCAGTAAGGTGTAATTACTGGATTTCAGCTCAATCTTTGCCCACTGTCTCATGTTAAATTGAAAGTGAGAGCCCTAGGTGGAGGAGAAAAAGAAGGTTGCAAAGTAACTATGGAAAGGAGTAGAATGAAATAGGATATTTATAGAACTGAAATAATGAGACTATAACAGAAATTAATCAGCAAGACTGAGGATGCCAACAGGACAAGAAATTATAATAAATTAATTATAGAACCTATATAGTATAGGTGTCTAGGAAGAGATAAAACAACATAGATTAAAATTGGAATAAGATGCCAAATAATGTTTCTGACTATACTTTGGAATTTGTAATTTTTGTGATTTTTCAAGATGGCAAAGTCGCTATCTTTCAAAGAATGTATCTGGGTGAAAGGTTGGTATTCATGCACATAAAATGGCTTTATGCTGGGGATCTCAGTGGGTTAGACAATGAAATCATCTTCATTGTAGCCTCAAAAGATACATGCTGATTTGTGGGCACAAATGCAACCCACCTGTCTGATTATTGCTGACAGCAAGAGCTCATTGCACTGGTCTTGCAGTGACCTTGTGGCTGTTGGACTGGTGAGATTCGTGAAGTTAATGATTCTCATCAGACTCTGGTTTCCTGACTTCTGTGCATTTAGATCTCTGAAGGTTGTGGAAATCTTGAAGGAATATCCTTACCTATGAACTTTGACTGAATTTTTGTTACAAAGCGAATAGGGTTAAGTTTTACTGTTGGATTTTATTTTCCCATTTTGGGACAAGAATATATCCATGTAGTTATTTTCTTCTGCATGCTTGCTATATATTGTTTATAAGAGTGCTTGAGGGCTGTTTAGCCTCTTATTTTCACTTCCCGCAAATCAGTGGAAAACCTGAAAAGAAATGCTAGGATATAGAGGTAGATAGATCCACCTATGTTAGCGAGTATCTGCCTTTCGGTGCTTAAAAACCTACCTTGAATGATTTCACTGAGAGTTGATCCTGAGTAGGTCAAGCCCCAAGTGAAAACAGAATGCAGCCCTAAGTTGTTCAAAGCTGGCTGTCCTCACTGCTTCATCGGCAATTTCTTCTCGTTTCTTGTAAACAGCAGATTTGATAGTCCATCGAAAATATTCCCCTAAGCTTGGCTTGAATCTTTGAATTGTCACTGCAGGTTACATAGCTGCCTATATAATGAATAAACTGCTGCTTGTTTCTTACCATTACTCTATAATCCTTAGAAATGTTTAAATCCTGTAAATCTCCTCGCTTCCAGTCTTACAACCCTTTTCTTTTTAGATACTCCATCTCTGTTCCTTATTTGCTTTGGACTACCCTCCCTGTTTCTCTTGAGTCTTTTGAAGTCTCTAGCAATCTGCCTAACACTAGGCAAAGGCTGCCCATTATTCCATGTGAAATCTCATGAGGGCTGTCAAATATAGAAGTGGTGATCAGGAGCTGAATCCTTTGAAAATGTCATTTTGTTGTTATTGCCAATGAACACAGCTTTCAGCCCTTACAAAAAACACAGAAAGTGACTTCTAGGACTCTAAATATAGATTGATTGTTTTCATAAGCAAAAGAAGACATTTCAGTATTTTTGCTTTCAGTACATAAATGCTTTCTAGAAATACTGAAATACTTCTTTGCAACTCTTGCCAAGTCTTTATGTAAATACATTGAACTATGAGCTATTTGGGTTAGGCATCTGACAATATTTGTCTGTAAAATAGTATTCATACTTGCACAGCACAGTGGCTGTATGGTTCTTGTTTGTTTGCATAAATGTTACAAAGACAATTCATATAGCTCCTCTGAAAAATCAAAGCATATTTTGCTTATGTCTTCTGCATGTGTTTTCCTACTGCTCAGTATAGTTCTTTCACTTTTTTTTTTTCCCCCCCAAGAATGACTGAGATCTGAGTGTTACTCTTCTGCTTTCTTGTAGCAGCTATTAGGGATGTACAATGGAATGAATGATCTGAGTCTCTAATTTATTTTATAATCCTGCAGTGTTAGAGACTAGAGATCCAAAAATTCTGATGTGGAGGATCTAGGGAAAAAAAAAAAAAAGTAGATAATGTCTCTTCTTTTTTCCCCTCACAGGAGCTCCCCCTGCCCCTGCCTTCCTCAGTAGTAGATTTTTCTTTTGATCCAAAGAAACACTCTCAAACTATGATCAAGAAATATTTATTCATCTGCTCCCTTGTTTGTGCTTGCTGGGGCATAAAAGGAGCGAGGTGGATCAAGGGTGATTCATATGATAAGCAGCTCTAGTACTGAAACAAATCAGTCTGCCTATTAAAAGTACTTTGGTGCTTTTGCTTTCTAGCTTTCATGCTACACATAGCTGCATTATTTAATATTCCGAATGATTTGTCATGTAGTAGATTTTATTGCTCTGAACTTTGTACAAATACAGAAAGGGTTTCGTATATGCATTGTTTTATAATATGTGTATGCTGATAACCGGTTTCATAATGTTATACTTTATAACTGTCCCTTTGGATAAAATTACATTCCTCAAATTTTCATTAAAATCAGTTTCCTGTGGACTGCAGCAATGTAATCTCTAATTTCATTTGCCCTATCTTTCTCTATAAAAAAAATTAACCTGGCTTCAAGGCTCAGTCATTCCTTAGTCTTGTTGCTAACCATCTTTCGGGCCATGGGACTTTGTATTAGTTTCTCCTCTAGGATAAACATATTCACAGTAGGCTGCTAGCACATGTTTAAATGGGAATGAAGTTTTAGTGCAATTATCTTGCCTGGATATGAACTAGGAAAAAAGATAAACGCATTTGAATACCGATTTCCAGCTACTTGTGAAGTATGTAATCACAGAATGGTGGAGGTTGGAAGGGACTTCTGGAGGTCATCTAGTCCAACCGCCTGCTTGAACAGGGTCACCTGGAGCCGGGTGGGATCTGGTGCCACTGGTCCAGTAGTCCTACATTAATCTTGAATCTTTTCTCTGAAGCTATACTAAAAACTGAAACGCTTCAGGCCCTCTTGGGGCCACTGCCTTTCTGTAAATCCATCTCCCAGTCATGGCTTTGTTGTGTGGTAAGACTCAGGGTGGGTTTTGTTTGTTGGGTTTTTTTTGTGTGTGTGGTTTTGTTTTTTTTTTTTTTTTAACAGAGACAGTTTGATCAGCTTCCAAGAAGAGGAACTGGACCCCTTTATTCATATTGGCAGCTTGACAAAAATTTTAGACTGGTGGCACTGGGGACAAGGTTTTGCTGCTGGAAGGGATCGTGTTCCTCTGTGAAACTGTTAGCCGACACAGCGCCCAGACTCTTCTTCAGTAAAAACCTGAATTGTAGCTTTCAGTGCAGTTATTCCAAATCATACATGCATACTCCAGCAAGAGCTGGAGTGCTTCCAGCTATGTATTTTTAAAGCATTTTGAAATATACTTGCATTCTTCAAATTGTAATTTTATTACCATTCAGTATGATTTTCAGAGAATGACTTTTTATTGTCTCTACTCAATAAGAGCTAACATAGACACTATGTGCAAATTGTTAACTGCCTGCAACTGAGTTGGTATTCTAAATGCCACTGTGTTTAAAATATGTTTTTTAATTTTGTGAATACATATATTAATCTTATGAATGCCACATTTGCATTGTTTTTATGCAACTAGCTAACTGTTCCTTTTTCCTCCACAACTGATTCTGAAGATCTTAGCCTGCACTGACAGCAGCATGATCTGTACGGGGGGAGGCTGGGAAATGAGGGGGAGTGTATACCTTCTGTCAGTAAGGTACTAGGTCCTCTATCTTTCAAACTACCTATAGAATTGATCAGGGTACCTTAAAAAAGAAACATTTTCCAGCTTCTGGGCATGGATATTCAGTGCTTATTTATTTATTTTGTAATAAAATAGTACTGTTTGTTCTCACATAGACTAGTGTGTATGATCCATAAATGCGTTTGTAAAATATATTTGTAGCATGTAACAGAATCCTTTAGAATATTCTGTGAAAATTCATATTTTTAGTTGATAGCACTTTAAGAACATTTACATCCTTCATCTTGACATTTTTAAATAGAACATTTTTTGCCTACAGAAGTAAGTTTACAGCATCATCACAGTATTATAGCTTGTTTAAAAATACATACAGCATTAATGGTAATTGCAAGCAAGCTATATACTTGAGCAGGGTTTTTTGTTTGTGATTTTACATGTCTTCTTTTTAAAACAATTACATATATTAATATTACATCCATCACTTTGTTAGAAAATATTACTTATATATGTTACTCACAATAGATCTGTCATTTTTCTGTGACATAATATTACAGGCTATGAAAATAGAAACACACCATTGTATGGTTGGTTTAAAAATAATTACAAGCCTAGTTAAAAAAGTGCGTTAGGCTTGCTCTTTCCTTGGTAAGTTAGGTTCCACTAACGCTGGGTGTCCTTAATCCGCTTACGGTTGGAATGCCGCTAGCACCTCTCGGCGCTGAACCTTATGTGAAAGAAATACTGACTTACCACCTGCCAACAAATTTAGGGCTTGGTCCTGCATGCTTTCTGCATGGAACTGCTGCTGAAGACATGAAGAGTTCTTCAGCCACAGCCTTTCAGGACCAGGCTGCTACTGGTGAGTATCTGTGAATCTGATTTACTTAAGACTCCAATTGGATTTCAAAATCTGCAGCCAGATGATAAGGGCAAGACAACACAACTTCACTGATTTTTATCAGCTGTGTTGTTTTGCATTAACGAAAATCTGACCTTTTTGCCTTCCATGGGCCAGTGGATTTTTGAAAGAGTGTGAGCAACAGATTTAAATTTACTGTTTTAGTAATACAATAGAGATTAAAAATACATGTTTGCGTTGGTTTTACTTTGCACAAATGAGGCTAAATATATAAATATATATATGTATAATAAAGCTGTAGGAAATCTCCAAACTGCTAACAACTCTTATAAATGAGATAAAACCAGGATATATCTGCTTGGAAATTTCATAGTTGCCGTTCTTTTATTATTTTCATTTTCAGGTAATGCAAGAGTATTTCATGGTAGATCCTTTTTTTTTTTTTTTTTTTATGAAACAAGTCCAGGCGTGCTTTGAAAAATGCTCTTTTCGTGGTCTTTCTGATACTCCTCTTGTGCTCTCTGCAGTTTTTTACCTCTCAGTTTCCACTTGTGAAAACAGTAGGTTAATAGGGATGTCATTATCAAAGAGAAAATAATAATCAGCACTATTATCAGTGCAACAGTGGATGAGAGGGACCCCTGTAGCGGCTTAGTTTCAGTGTCTGTTGTTGTGTTTAGTTTAGCAAAGTTTTCATAGTCTGTTGAGGCCAGAAGTGTAGGTACAGGAACTTCTTTGAACTTGAGCCTCATTGGGATTCCGTAGTTGTTCTCACTCAGTCAAAATTTCTGAAGAAGCAAGAACTATGATTCCCTTGTCACCCGTGTCATTCGTAAGACAGTTTTCTCCTCGGGTTCTCCAGGCATAGGTGAGGCTCAGAAGCTTGCTTTGTTTCTGAAGCCAGGGAGCGTAGGAATAACTGTGTGTGTCACAAAGTTTACAGCACAGGTCATCTATATCCGAAGCTGTGTAAGTCAGAAATGTGTGTGCACTGTTGTTGTCTTTATCAAGGGGTGGGGGAAAGCTGCTTAGCTGACTGCCAGTTTGTGATTCTTTGTTTTCTTGAAGAGATAATTGAAGAAAATCGAATCAATTTTCCAGTAACATTGTGGTGGCAGGGCTTATCCTCAGGCTTAAAAGAAAAACAAGCACTGCAACAAGTGTAGTTTATATCTTATGAATTTGTTCAGTGAGAGTTTTTTTTTTTCTTCCCCCAAATATTCCCAAAAGAGAGTGAAATCAAAGGCATATTTTTTTACTGAGGGGCAGGCTTGGTTTCGCTAACATCACAGGCATTAACAAAATCAGCTACAAAACAGAAGATCTCATGTTAACGAAGGGTTTTTATTTTCCCCTCTTCTTTGATATTTGCTCTCAGACGTGGCTTGTCTGGAGGGGATTTTGATTTGGGATTTTTGTCCTCGTTATACTGGAGTTTAGAAGATGTCCTCACTGATTGCAAATCTGGAATCTGGAAAAATGACCTGGGTGAAAAATGACACAGGATTATTTAAGAGGTGAACTCCACTTAATGCAGTGAGCTGTAATCTAGAATTTAAAAGCCTGACTCTTTCATAATTCTGATAGAATTTCAAATACATTTAAGTAATTTGGTTTTGGTACATACTGTGTGTGTGACAAATCCTAAAAAATTTACTCAGCAGTTCTGAAGTTAAAAGCTGATCTGGAGAAGGTAAAGAGCTGGTTTGCCCTCCCCCTTCCCTCTTCTGTTCCAAATCCCATTTTAGAGTTAAATCTGATGAGGAACAGGCTGGTCTGCTCTTACTGATGCCTGCTTCTACTCAGGACAGTAGGATTTGGCCCCAGGATATTTTACTTTGAGGAGCTGTAAGCACTTTCAGAGCTATTTATTTCAAATAACAGATTGCTCTAAACCCCCTCCACCCTACTCCCAAATGCTCTGTGGCCAAAATTAGGTTTCAGAAATCTTGCAGCATAACTGTTTGTTTGGAGATGCTCTGTTTGATAGGATGCAATTGTAATTCATCGTCTTTATAGAAATCTGTGTTCATCCCACTCAGGCTAGCAGAGAACTGAGGGTTTCTCTTACTAATTAACAGCACGTTCTTATTTGTAATAGAGACTGTTTACTATAGATTAGCATTCTGTTGATGTTAAAAGATGTAAATGAGCAGTTCTTGCCAGTTTGGAACAATATGTTCACATAGTCAAAAATAAATGTAGATTTTAAAGAAAGTTGAAAAGCCAAGTTTTACTGTAGTTCAGGACAAAAACCCACTTGTTTGTAAAGCTGATTGAAAGTTCACTTCACATAAGGGAACAAGTGCAACATACCTCATCTTTGATGAATACCTACAAGTTGCACTACTGGCAAGTTGTATATCAGGAGATTATGACAATAGAGTGTTTTAGTGCTACTTGGCTATGTACTCAACATCTTTCTCAAGTAGCCTAAAGAAAGAAACTGTAATAGAAGAACTTAAGAAACTGAGAAATGCCCTTCTGATTTATGGAGTAGCTAAGTGTCCACCACCCACATGAAAGTCCAGGAGGGTGGAATGTCTCAGCACTAATGAAAATAAGATCTTGTCATACTTGCCTGAACCTGTATCTCATCTCATCTGTATCCACAGCTATCAGATTCCTATGGGGAATATAAAATATATAAGATATAAAATCATTAGGCATCTGGTACTGTACGGTACTGTTCCAAGAAGGTGAGTGGATGTTATTTGTAACTCCATTTTGCCATCAGTTCGGGTATGTGTATTTTCAAAAACAAAACAGGAATACTTTTAAAATCTTTGTACCATTTAAAGTCTGCAAAGTACTGCTTGTGCTTCAGCTGCATTTTGAGAGAAGGAGACTGCTTTTATGGACAAATCCCTGCCCTTCAAAACAATGTCTGAAGATTCTGTTTGTGGCTCTGCTGCAGACTCCTGAGTGACTATGACTAAACCACTCAGTGTCTGTGGGTGATAGGGCAATGCTAGCACCACTTTCTAGTCTGCCTTGCTTTTAAGCTCCTTGAGGGTAAAGAATGCTTCTTCCTGTCGTTTGTGGATGAACTGGTGAACCAGGTTGGCAAGCAAAGGGTGCAGGGCCCTTCAAGAAGGGCAAGGAGGAGGATCTGGGGAAGTACAGGCTGGTCAGCCTCACTTCAGTCCCTTGGGAAGGTAACGTAGCAAATCTTCTGGGAAACCATTTCCAAACATACTAAGGACAAGAAGGTAATTGGGTGTAGTCAGCATGGATATATGAGGGGGAAAATAACCTTGACCAACCTGGTAGCCTTTTATGATGAAATGATTAGCCCAGTGGATGAAGGAGAGCAGTGAATGTTGTTTATCTTGACTTTGGAGAGGCTTTTTACACTCTCAGCCAGACCATTTCATAGACAAACTGGTGAAATATGGACTGGGTAAATGGGCAGTGAGGTGAATTTAAAACTGGCTGAGCTGGTGGTCTGAAAGGGTTGGGATCAGCAGCACAAAGTCCACTTGGAGGCAAGCCAGTAGTGGAGTACCTTAAGGATTGATACTGGGGTCAGTGCTGTTCAATATTGTCACTGATGACTTAGATGATGAGATAGAGTGCACACTCAGCAGGTTTGCGAATGGTACAAGTCTCGGAGGAGTGGCTGATAAACCAGATAGTTGTGCTGCCGTTCGGAGGGGCCTCAACAGGCTGGAGAAGTGGACAGAGGGGAACCTCAGGAAGTTCAACACTGGGAAATGCAAAGATTCCCGTCCATGGAAAGGAACAGCCTCATGCACGAGAACATGCTGGGGGCCAAGTGGCTGGAAAGCAGCTTTGCAGAAAAGGACCTGGGAGTCCTGGTGGACACCAAGCTGAACATGAGCCAGCGGTGTGCTCTCGTAAAGTCCATTGGCATCCTCGCCTGCGTTGGAGTGTTGTCAGCCAGTTGAGGGAAGTGATTATTCACCTCTGTTCAGCGCTGGTGAGACCACAGTAGCAGTAGAGGTAAATGACTTGGCATCAGTTCATATTGCAACATCCTACTGAGAATTCAGTTTTTGAGAAAGAGTTGGACCTCTAGTACTCGAATTTTGAGAAGACTCTTCATGTTATCTGTAATCGTTGTATTAAGTACACACTCGTACACACACACACAGCACACACGTTTCAAGTTGAGTCAGGTTCCATCTACTGAAGTGTCAGTGTCAACACATTCTCATGAGGAAACTTTCCATTAAAAAATCCCAAAACATTCTTCATTGTCCATGCTCTAATTTAATTCAAACAGAAGAGAATAAATTATTCTTACATTGTTTTGTTGTTTTTGTGTGAGTCATAAGTCTTCAGTGTATTTTGAGCATTACAAATATGCCAGCTAGTATCTCAGGACTGTGCACGTTTAATTCCCATTGATATTTAATAAAATATATTAGAAAGGTCCTGGTATTTACAAAAATAATTTGAGTGGGTTTTTTTGTTGGGGTTTTTTTTTTTTTTTGGTGTGGAAATACTGACTTGTTGGAAGAAACTTTTCATGAAAGTGTATTAGAATATCTGTAAGCCAAATACATTTTTAAACCTTTTAATGAAATAGTAATGTTTTACTTTGATACTTACATAAGCGTAGGCTATGGATGTAGTACATGTCCTTGCCTAGAGATGGACTTTGCTACCGTGGCTCATGTTTTCCTATCTTTCTGCTTTAGTAAGCTAATGTTTAAAGTACAACTCGGTATAAGATTTTTGAGGTTTTGTGTAGTTTTTGAGGGTGGAAAGTAAGAGCAGGTTGGATGCAATTTATATGAGAGAAACAAAAGAAATTTCAGTAACAAAAATCAGTGTCTCAAATATTAATTCAGCTTATTGGCATCTGTCAAATACTGAATTACTGAAAAGAGATAAGAACTTTGATCAACCGTTTTTTGATTTGACTGAGACTCATCCCTTTTTAGAATGGCAAAACTTGCCTCTGTTTGCTAGTGACTTGGTAATAATGACATCAGTGTTATAGTAAAAAGAGTAATGATGATGTGCATGGAATCCTTAAGAAAAAAAAAGTCAAAATGCTAGGTGGGAGACCAGACTTGTATGAAGTTTTAATTGGATATGGTTTGGGTTTTTTTATTGTTAGGATAACTCTGTTTTTTGATTCTGTGTTTCAGTTAAAGGGAGGACGGAGTTCAGCTGAATGTCTAAAATCTTCAGCTTCATTGGAAGGATGAAGGCCAGAAATTATACGTGAGCTACTGCAATTTTGTTGTTTTAATAGGAAGCTGATTGTACATACCTGCCCCTTAGGCTAACTCAAACTTCCTTTGAATTCTTGATGATATTGATTAAGAATGGTGGATAAAGATATATAAACCAGCAGCAAGTGAGAAAAATGTATAATACTGTTCTCAAATTAACACAAAAACATCTTTCCAAAGTAAAGACATCTGACCCGAAACTATAAACCTGATCCTTGTGAATTAATATGAGAAATCTCTTTGATTTCAGTAGTAGGAGAATCCTTGGTTTCTATCTTTGTGTGTTTTTCTCATGTACTCATCCATCCGTACATACACTGTGCATTTTCAAATGTTGAATGACTTCCAGCGTTTATATTGTCTTAAATATATATTGGCTTTTTAATATAGTTTTGGGCTTGCTTGCTTTCTGCCTTCAGCTTACTTGTAAATTTCCCTGCTGCCTTTCAAATTGTCACTTCCATTTTTATTGCATTATGGAAGAATGTGCCTCCTTTCTCTAAATTTGCATCTTTTTGATGTAAAAACATTGGTATGAAGTGTATCCATCACGTTGTAAACCTGATATGTAAATGATTTTTTTTCTCCTCCTCCAGAGCTAGCGTAGCAAGACATCTACTAATACATTTCTGTACAAAATTGCAGATGAAAGCCAGAGTGGGAGTGAGAGCAAATGAAAAGCGGGGACAAGGAGGAGGGAGGGAAGGAAGGAAGGAATGGGAGAAGGAGAGAAGGCAGGAAACGCTTAAAAGAGCACGTAGTGACATGTTTTAGCCATGCTACTTATTTTTTGCTGCATCTTCTATAAACTCACGTGTAAGAACGAAAGGCCAGATTTTAGGAGTATTTAAATTATGTATATAAGACCGCCCTTGCCATTTTCAAAACCCTTGGACATACTAGTACACATCTATTTGTCTTTATCTCTGGATGCTTAAAATACTTCTGGAAATCTTAAGTTTTTGATCTACAAAGTGCCGATCAGCTTTCAGCTGAGAGCGAGCTAGGCTTCCTATTTCCCAGTAGGTTCTATGTACTTTGGGAGTATGGGCTTAAATAATAAACATCGGGTTGTTACAGAACGACACTTCAGGTATGTTTGTAGTGTCATTGGGTTTGTAGGTGTTAAACACTATAGATTTATCTGAGAAGTCCTAAAATCAAACTGCCTCTTTATGCCTTTGTCTGCCGTATTGTTAATCTCAAAACAAAATAGAAAAAATTATCTGTATTAGATTTTTACACGTAGTCATCCTTAGAAACTTAATTTGCATAAACCCCTTGTGATTACATCCAGTGAGGTAACTGGCAACTTAAAGATTTAAGCAAGTCAATCTTTTAATTAAGTGTATAAAATTCTAGCCCTAGTCTCTTAGAATACTTTACGCTATTTTTACCCTAGTGAGCAAGAAAACTCTGCTTTTAGCAGTTGTTCAGCCTGTTCTGTCTTCATTATACCTGAATTTTTCTCCTCCTTCATGCAAGAAGAGAAAAAGATTGCAAGTTTTGGGAGCACTTGTAATAACTCATTCCGGGATTGGTCAGATCTGTAAGCCAACAAAAAGTTCAGTCGTGTTCCTATGAAGTGAACAATATCTAATGGGATCTTGATTCTCCTTAAAGCTGCAGTGGGCTTGGATAACTTTGAGGGACAGTCTGTATATGACAAAATCAAATAATTTTAGAGCAGAACCTGATACCATCTTACCTCTGTATTGAGAGATGCTGAGCACAACAGCTTCCGTCGATTCAGATGGAAGTTGCAGGCTGTGTGACTGCTCAGGGATCTGCTTTTACGTTCCAGAAGAACTCGTGTGGGCAGGTGTCTCTGCTTTGCGTGGACCATAAATGTAACATACGGTTTTCCTGGGCATTTAGTTTATAGGATATCCATGTGGAGCTAATTCCGGTTTTTAAGGCTTTAATTTTAATTAAGTAATCCCTGAAGTGTAGAGCAATTGAAGCAGCAGACCTGTTGTGTTGCAGATTTAGACTCTCTCTGAAATTGATATTCATCCCGCTGATTTTATTGGTGACTTCTCATGATAGTATAAACATGTTAATTTAGTATAACTGCAATTTGATAAACACCAGCAGCTTTTTAGGTGTGATTACAGCCTTCTTGTAACTGCATGTTTTGGCAAGTACTATCTTTTGTCTGCACAAAGTCCAAATCCTTATGGAAGTTGCTGGTGCCTGGTACCAGGAACAAACTAAACTAAGTCATCTTATTAGACTGAACACTTGACTAGTTCCCTCCTTAAACCAGTATTACTAAAATGTGCCTGTGATACATATTTTAGCCTTCTTGTCTATATAGTGGTGTGAGGAAATTTTATCATCCTGATCAGTGAAATCCTTGTATGACGTTTTTAGGATAGCTTTGAAACTGTATGTTAAATGGTCTCCATAGGTGTGCTGACTGAGGCTTAGGTGTGCTGTAGTAAAATACATTAGGAAGAGATGTTGAGTCTTATTCTTTCACGTGCTCATATTTGGGGAAGGGTTTGGATTTTTTTCCCTTTTAAACTTGGAAAACAGTGCTGTATCAAAGTGCTGTTCTCTAAACAGTTGAACAGATCTGTTCCTTCATGATTTTCACTTTGAAATAGGCTTCACTGAATTTTTAAAAACTATGTTGGGATTATTTTTGCCAAAACAGCACACGCCATTCCTCCTTTCAGAGGGTGGATTTTCTTCATAAGCCATTCTTTGTTTTTCCAACTAAAGGAACAGTCTTATCAGCTAAAAAATGTACCCCATAAAACATGGATTCTTTTTTTCCCTTTGAAATTGTCTTTCAGGGTTAACTTCTTGCTAATTTAGTTCATACTCATTTCTTTTGCTCAACATTCTATGCTGTTCTTCCCACACACCTTTCAAAATCAGGGGCAATTACATCCTGTGATTACAGAGGCAGCCTGTGAATTTTTCCATTAGTCTATATTTTAAATGTTATTCTGTGAAAACACAAATCCTGGAGTGCAAACAATTCCCTAGCCTACACCGATGCTTAAAGTTGCTCAGTGATTTTTTTTCCATTTGCCTATTTCCAGGATTAGTTTGTCCTAACGCCCTGTTGCATGTTTTTCGGAGTCAGAACAAGTACTTACCACTCCAGGTACAAGTGGATGTTTTAATTGTTCTCTTGAGTTACAGGATAAACGAAAACTGAAAGCTGTTTAGAGCTGAATTCAAATGAACAAAACCTAAGAACCTTTGTAAAATAAGATCTTAAGACAATCAGTGGCCTTTTCATTAAATTCTCATTTTCTTTGAAGGTGAAGGAGGGTTCTGATTCTGGGCTAATGGGTTGTGAAAGGGAGATGAACAAATCAGATCTGCGTTTGTGTCCCCCTCCCTTTTTTAATCTCACCTCTCCTTTTTTCTCATTCCCTACTGCTAGCAAGGAAAGTAATTACAGATGGGACGCTTTGCAGCCTTTCTCTTGGATCTAAAAGCTGCCAAGATTGAAACTCCCGCAGGGATAACTTTTTTTTTTTTTTTAAAATGTGCCAAAGAGCAAAAGATTGTTTGAACATTCAAGTATTCATCCAACTCATTTAAAGAGAAAACTCTTCTCCTTCCAGCCAATGTGCCTGTTCTTGATGAATAGTTACAGGCTAGGACTACAATATATTCAATACTTAGGGAATTTCACCTTTAAAATTGTGCAAGAAAAAGAATAAGTTAAAGGGTGGGAGGGAGCAGGGGGCTGAGAGGAGGAGTGATGAATGTCATTTTAGATGCAGCTAGCTACTTTGTGTCTACATTTCTGGAATAAGACCACATTTCTTCTCCCACAGCAGGGACTGGGGACAGTCTCTGTGTAATTTGAGAGTTCTAGGTAAGCAGAAAGCATCCTTCCCTCCTCCTCTCCTGGTCTTAAAGCCCAGGGAGCTTGTCTCTGGGGTGGATAGAACTGGTGTGCAGTAAGCTGGTCCCAGCACTCAGGCTAAAGGAGTCGGCCAGGGGGGAGAAGGGAATAAAGATGTCCTTTGAGCATTCAGTGCTTACTGGTCAGCGTTGACTTTCCTTTTAGCTCCGATCACGTACCGAACGGGAAAAGTTAGGTGAAATTCAGCGTTTGAGATCAGTTAGTGTGTTAAGGGTCAGTGGGTTACATGGCAGGTGCCTGCGCACTGCTCTAGCCGTGGGTGGAAGGGGATGAGGGGCACGTCCCCTTCCCCCGTTGTGGGTTGAGGGGTTCAGCCTTCATGTGTAGGTAGCAGGACACGCTGACCAGGTGTATGTACGGAGGGGGAGGAAGGGGTGCGCTACTTCTGTGGGCGAACAAAGGGGACAAGTAACACGGGTAGCCGAGGGGGAGGCTTATATGCGTGTGGAGAAGCGGGCGCATGATGAATGGGAAAGGGTGAGGGGTCCCTGGGGCCCCGGTGGGGATGGAGAGGAAAATGCGCGTTGCCCGAGAGGAGGAGGGCACGTTTATAGGGGTGTTTGGTGAACCTTTGTGCTATGAGGGAGGAGGTTACCTATGTCTTTGTGAAGGGGGGGGTGGCGG
>JAVJGG010000039.1:1669375-1746549 GCA_035590195.1 Aviceda cuculoides | reverse complement strand
GCCGTGCCAACCCTGCGCGCCGAGCGCCAGCCGGGCCGTGCCAGTCCCGCACGCCAAGCGCTGTGACACCCGGCGCCGTGCCAGCCCCGCGCACGGGGTACGGCACCGTGCCGTGCCCCCGGTTGGGAGGTTGCGGAGGGCTGGAGCGGGATGCAGCGGGAGCAGCCCTCTGCCCGGCACCCCCCTGCCCGGCACCCCTCTGCCCAGCCGGACGAGCGGCACGTCTGCAGCAGGCGCTTTCCGATGGTCGGGCTTTTTGCTGCTGTGCTCTGCGCCCCGTGCCGGGAAAATGAGCTTTGTCGGGAAATCAGCTCATTAGGTAGATTCCCTCTGAAAGGGGCACGTGTGCCCTTGGCATATCGGGGAAGGAAAGAAGGCTTTCGACTGTGTCCATCGAAAAAATTGCGACCGCTGCCCCCCTCCCTCCTCCACTTTCTAATGAGCCTCCGGTTCCGCACAAAGGATTCATCATAGCCATGCAGCACTCACCTTCTCCGGCCACATCTTCCTCGGCTCGCTGGGCTACTCTCAAAAGGGGAGAGCGATGAGGGAGCGGCGAGGCTGGGAGCCCGTGCTGACGCCTGACCATGGAGGTAGCCCGAGACCTTGCTAACTGGCCAGTCTCGTCCCCCCTTGGTCTTTACAGCCGAGGCAGATAGTGCTGAACAGGCGTGTTATTTGTGCTGCAGATGCGGGGAGGGTGGAATAGCTCCACACACCCGCTACCTCAGCAGCGCTCACTGATCCCAGCCAAATTTTTCAACTTTATTTAGGGGGAAGGATAGATCACATGGGGAGCTTCACCAAACTGGGAGGAGCATGTTAGTGCAGAATCAGGTCACTAACATAAAAACCCAGGAGTTAGTCACAGACACGAAGATTAATAGTGTTAGCATAATCCAGGCATAAAAAGCAGGCTGAGACAAAAGACGAGAGATGCTTGTGGCAATTAAATGCTTCTGTGTTCTTTTCTTATCTGTGTCATTAAGCAGGGTAATTCCTTGCTCCTTTTATCAGGTGAGTTTTCCTATTGAGTAAGAAATAGAGCAGAATGTAAAAGAAATGTTTTCAGCTTCCCAGTGCTTTTGAGCATATTCTTCTTGTCTGTCAATCTAGTGTTTCTACAGGCTTTTTTTTTTTTTTTCATTTCTGAAATGCTTTTTATCTGTGCCCTGCCCTGTTGTATCGATTCAGTCCAAGAGAAATAGATGCTACAGACCCATGCCAAAACATACACATGCCTGCATAAAATAGTCTAGGTTGAAGAATTGCTTCTGACTCCAATCTTTAATTTGCATCTCTTGCTCAGACAAAGGCAAGGCAGCTGCTGGCTGATCTCTTATTGTCACACTGGCTGAGAAATTATTGTGGAATTAAGTTTTTACGGCGCCTTTTTCTGATTTCTGTCTTTCATTCATTAATAGATGACAAAGCTCCCAACAGGAGCATAGGTAATACAAAAGCTGTCCCTGAGTGCTGAAGAGCTGATTGCTGCCATGACCACAGCGTGATTCTTACGACTTTTAATATCTTTGTTTATTTAATCAAGTGCACATTCCAAAAAAACCTGTGATGAATTTAGGTTATTTAGAGGCCAAAACTCAAATGTGGGTGCCTAAATATGGGTAACTAAATACATACATAGCTTGTGAAGAAGTGGGCCTGACTTTTATAGGTGCTAAGCAACTGTTCTTCTGCATTTCCATCTGCTTTTAAGTCACATCCCACCCCCTGCCACCTTCCTCATGTCCACACTTTGAAAAAGAAATTAGCTTTGAAAAGTAGGCTATCTTGTTCCTTTGCTTACAGAAGCATCCTGCCCAAAAGAAGCTCCATCCTAAAACATGATACCAGAGGAAGGGGAAATCAGTAACCAGGTGGATTGCCACAACAAAGCCAAAGAGGCCTGATGTGTCCAGTCAGTATAAAACGACAGGAGAGCTTGTCTGCTGCACATCCAAAAATGACTCAAACAGTCATCGAAGCAGTTGCACCTGCCTACAGAGTGACTATCCTTCCTTCAGTTTGCAGAAAAATTAACCAGCTTTGGCAGTTAAAGGCTGAAACAGTCAAAATGTTGATTCTTGGCAACTTCTTAATGAAGCGCCTCTGGATTAGAGATCAATCTGGATAACACGTCAAGAAAAGCAACCTTCACATTAGTGTAGATCAAAATACGTAACTGAATCCTTTAGTGTGCAGTGCAGTTCTTTGCTGTGTTGTCTGTGGAGTATAACTTTATGCTCCTTGCTTTTATTTCCCCAGCCTGGGGTGCAGAGGGGTAACCTGTGCCTATTCCAGGCTCCCTGCTTCCTGCAGGTCTCTTAGAGAATCAGGGGAGTGCAGCTGCTTACACTGGAGGGGAGAAGAATTGCAATTGCAATTGGTTCTTTTTATAGGGCAAATCAATGGAGTGGAGAAAAAACACTTTACATCTTTCAGCATGCCTGTATTGCAGTAAAACACAGCTAGAACCTGTCCTTGTGCTTTAAACTTGAAAATAATATATTTCTGAGCGAGTCTGGAAGAGAACCTGGGTTTTATTACCTGGAGACTGACCTTTATGTGTAACTTCCATTTCAAGTGTTCAGAGGCCTGATTTTCTACAGAGATGCCATCCATTCCTCTGTAGGTATAGTTTGAGATACTTTCTTTGGTTTTATTTTTTAATAATTTTTCTGTATTGCCAGCTAGCAATGGAAGATAAGGTAACAAGCCTAACAAAGGTTTTTACAGCCCTGGTTAGCCCTTATTTATATTTTCATCCCCAGGTTCTTTTTTTCTTACTGACTGAAGTCTTCTTTCTTATGGATTTCATAAAACTTCCTTTTATATTTCTTTTTATATACAGCTTCTTACTGAAGTATCTTACGTCAACTGGAAAAGCTATATATAATGTGTGTGTATACATACATATTTATATATATATATATGCATACATATACATATGCAAAGACCTGGGAATACAAATTTCTACCAGTCTGTATTAGTGCGAGAGTAGTTTTTCCTCCATTTTATTTATATTTAACTCTCCCCAACATTTTGCTTATGAACTCTTAAGTAAGCCAATAAGGAATGTCAGAAAATGTTCTAATATATTTTTATGCTACATTGAACCTTTTCTCAAATACTTGTTCTTAATCCAGTATGACTAATACACTGAAATTTCTCACGCTATCAAATTTGCCACTTCCTGAATCTTCTCTATTTCAAAGCTCATAACTGGTCAGAAGCTATATCAGTCAGTTTTTGAAGATTATGGCTGTGTCAGAGGACTGTAAGCCAACTACAGGAACAGTATGTATATGATATAGCCCTGTCTCCTCCAGGAAAACTTATGCTTCCTAGAAAATCAGTGGTTCAGTAAGTACTTGATATCAAGGTTAAGCCTACAGATCCAAAGCAGCAGTGGCATACAAATGCCCAACTCACATTGATTTCAATAGGACTTAAACCAAAGTATCTTTGTGCTTGTGATCTCTTGACAATGAATGCTATTCAAAGTTCATGGGAGCCATTAGAAAGACCACAGTATGTTCTGACAGTAATTGAAGGGCTAGAAGAAAAATGAACTTTTGTAACTCCTTGAGAAGTTCTTCAGGCTTTGAAAAATGGCCCAAAACTTCTCTCCCAGTCTGCAATAAAAAGTTCCTTATTTATCATTGCAAAAATCTCTGATGTCCCAGTCAGATTGTTGACATTTCCATTGTTGCTTCTATTTTAAGTGTTATAATTAGTAGTTTTTCACACTTCCAGATTGTTCTTTCTCTTAGAAATTTAAACTACAAACAATGACAAATTAAAGTACATCAGATACCACTGTAATGTAGGTGCGTGATGGAGATTACTCCCAAGGTAATGTTTTCTCCTTTTCTACCTTCAATGCCTATATTGTTGTCAAGGTGCTATTCTCATTATGTAGAGATTGAAACAAGTCCCTTATGTGTAATGGGTCACCATTTCACCTTGGCACAGTGAGAAAGCACTATGGCTTTCCTGATTTAGAACTGAGCAGGCATGCATTAAAAAAAGAATTATTAAAAGCAAAGTTTCTCATCGAAGCCGGGCCATTAGATTCCTCTTCATTTGATAAAGTTATAAGTATGGACTGCAGGGGAAGAGCAAAATTTATAGCCAAACATAATGAAATGAAATCACATTATGCAAAAAGTTTCAGTGCTTGTGTGTTGTTGTTCTTCTCTTCAATCCTAACCAGAAGGTTTGATTTTATTAGGAGAGATAAAATTTACTTAATAAAAAAAATCAGTTAAGTCTATTCCTGGATGAGCACGTAATGTAAAAATGGCTTACCCTAGTACTGCTGCTACATCTATCAGTATCACTAATTTTAATTGAATGCAGCCTGATCATAAAACGTGGAATGAGTTTTGAGATTTCAGAGGCATTATTGGTGGGAATTATTAGACTGTTCCACTAGCATTTTACATGCGTATCTATGAAATGGCTCCTGCAGAAGACTCACAGTCCCGGAATTCTTTATTCCAGAAAGAAGGTGGGCAAGAGTATGGTAGGAGTACATAAAATAAATGAAACTGAGGAAGTAAGTCAGAAATTCCTAATGAATCTCTGCCAGTTTTTGAGAGTAAGGACAAATTCAGTGAAATTGAGCGGCATTACAGGTAGCATTAATGGAAGGAAAAGCTTCTGTACATAGCACAGTATTCTCCTGCAGAATTCATTTCTGCAAGTGTGCACTGAGGTTGAAAGCCTTGAAGGATTTCAGTAAAGCTGCCAATGTTCGTGTGGGAATGTATGTTTTTATTGTGGCCTGTGGTTGTCAGACACACGCTACTTAGCACATGTAAAGAGGAAATTCCCTTTTGGGCAGATTTCCTGTATTAATTTTTCTCTGTAAGTGTAAAAGCATTTTTAAAAGTATCTGAGACTGACCAGTGTCAGAATCCTGGGCGACATAGACAACATATTTGATCTTGTGTAGTGACTTTTGTTTTCCTACCATGAAACAGTTCTGGTTTCATGTCTACTAGGTGAGGAATAAATTCTGGTTCAGGAACAGCAATATAAATCTGGATTTTCCCACTGATGTCAACTCCTTCTGTGTATATCTACATAAATTTCTAGTCCTAGCACTAGTGGCTAGAGAGACAATGTGTTTCTTTACCAGATCAAAAATCTCAAAACAGCTTGAATCAAATAATGAACATTCTGGAAACGTGAAATATAGTAAGAGCATTCTAATGCATGTAGGATAGGTACATCTTGTTTTACACTGCTGTATTGCAAAGGTCAGAACTGTTACAGAAGCTGACATGTTCTTTGAAATGACCCCGAGTAATCCCAGAGTAGATCTCTGCCAGCACCAGCCTTGTCATTTCTTGGATTTTCTTTCGTTGTCTCTCTTGCCTCAGGTAGAGTGCTAGTTAAATTTAAACACCAGTCGTGTCCCTGGGCAGTATCTCCCATTCATGAAATAGATGTGTACTCTTGTAAGTGGACTTCCATGTGCTGTACATACCCTCCTGTGTTTTGCATCTGAGGTTCTTTCTTCCCAGCTGTGATTTTCTTTTAAAGCGGAAATACAGCAGCTTTCAGAGCATAAGAAGGCCCCGTTCAACAGTTGGCAGACCTAAGGTTAACAGTCTCTCTCATTTTCTTTCAGTAGGGAAACTGCAGCAGCTGCCTCCCTTCCTGCAGAGATTGCCTGGAAGGCCAGCCAGGAGGCATTGGAGCTTCTACAGAGAGCTGCTTTCTGGGATGGGACTGCCGGAAAAGGGAGTAAACTGGTCACTGCGAACTCCACTTTTCTATGTTTTTGTCTTGCTTCTACCATCACATCAATATATTAGGTCACAGAATAGGTTTAACATTTTGGCTTATTTTAGGCAGGAGAAGCTTGTTAAATCACGGCCAGTTTCCAGCGTAAGGTGCTTCGTGCTGATGGGCACACAGTGCTTTAGGGCTTGTGCTGATGGCACTAGCCTGAGAGGAGTCCAGATTTAAGAAAGTGCAAAGAGGGCTGAAGACACCCTAATTCTCTTAGGTTTCTGGAGAGCAGCTGTGTGTTTGTTTTCTAGTCACTTGCATCATTTCTTTTGAAGCCTGAACTAGCTGTTCCTGCTAAATGCTTCTGCCCACAGTAATCTGTCCGCCACCTTCCCGGTCCATTCTCTTTCTTATACTTCAGGGACAGTCTGCAACCAGAAACCTGGTGTTTTCCGCGTTCCTGTGCATCTGTCTCTGCTGTCTCTTCCCACGCCAAAAGATCTGTATACCTCCTCTTCTCCTTTAACTCTCATTCCCACTAAGTCGGTGTCCCTTATTCTTCTGTGCCACACCATGGGCTTCTGTGTACCCTGCGCTGTACCCTGCTGCTTTCCTCGGTTCTACCAGAGGCGATACGGTTCTGTACATTGGTGCCTGGAGGCAGACGTACAAACAGAGAACCTTCATCCATTTGAGTGCACGATGTCATGTGACTTGACTAATTATCGTCAGTTAGGTCTTCCGTTCCTGAGGTTTCCTCAAGCTTTTTGCTTAAGCTCCGTTTTTCATTCGCAGTTGTTTGGGGACAAGGTGCCAAACGTGTAATGCTGTCAGCTGTGTATGTCTCAGGGTTTTTTAGTCTTTCCCTCTAAGGTATTAGTGCTTCTAGTGCTGAAGTGTGGAACTAGTAGCTGATGGAGTGATGAAATTTGTCACCATTAGGTTTTTTCCCCCTCTTTATTTATTTAAAATATTATTATTTATTAAAAATTCCCTAAGTTCGGCCAGTTATAAGTGCAGTACAGACTAGGTGTTGCTCAGAAAAGTTGTTAGCCTGTGGGGATAAATATGCTAGTCTCCTACAAATCGTGGCAGACGGTCTCCTTGAGGGCAGTTGAAAGGAGAACCCAAATTTAGGAATCTTACCTCTGCGCAGTATCAGAAAGCTCAGGAAACTAGATTTTCTAGAGCGATGTGGACAGCCTACCCTTAAGCCCAAGCACCTGCAGATTTCATCCCCACAGACCGTGCAGTGGGTAGGACTTGTAACTCTGGAATTGGGCAGGCTGAGTTGTTCTCGGAGGTGAGGTGAGGATAACCCAGGACTGATCAGGAAGGATACTGGGAGTGGGAGGGAAGAAACACTGTGTTCAGTTAAGGACTTTCTAAGGGGTGATTAGGGTGGGGAGACAGTACATACAGGGAAAGTGGAAAAGCTGTGCTTTACCAGAGGAGCACCTCATTTAGGGAACGTGCTTCTCCAAGATGGGGGATGAACTGGTTGGGGAGGATTTAGGAGGGAAGCAGCTGGGTCCAGGAGCTGGTATGGGAGTGACTGCAGAGACTAGAACAGGAATGTGGGCACTGGTAGTGTCTGGTGAGGAAAATGGGAAAACAGGATGAAGAATCAGATGTGAAGACAGGACTGGAGCAGAGGCAGTTTGGCAGTGATGGAAAGGAAGGGGACCTGAAGGCAACAGGCAATGGGCTCTGAACACATACCCCTCCTCAGCCTGGTGTGGAACCAGAGACCCCTTGCCATTCCTTTCCTGCCAACTAAAACAAGTGAAGCCCACTGACAGAGAGTCTCATCCCTTCTTGCACTGGTCCACATAAAGCTTACCAGTTTAGTAATAAACCGGAAGCCTGGCAGGCTATGTTGTGAAAAAGTCTTTGACTTTCCTACACAGCTTCAATGGTTGCAGAAGTTTGAAAATATATACCAAAAAATGATTTAAAGTGCAGAAAAAAAGGAGGTGGTCTCAACAGGGTAGGTGACATACAAGAGTATGCCTGACATTGGTTTTGATGGAAGGAGAGTAGCGAGTCCCCTTATACTGGTAACTGTTGGTGCTTCTCCCTCTCTTCCCCCTGTCTTTCTGGTCTGGCACTTGACTCTTTCGGGTCTGTGGATCCGGGTGGATTTGCGTTGATAACCACGTCAGTAGGTCTCATCATTAATGCAGCTAAATGCAGCCTTGGAAAACTTGATTTAATTTCTGCCTTTACTACTGTGATTCTAATGCCAAGTTCCTGCAAATGAAGCCTTTTTTGAAGTGTTCATTAACTGAATGTTCCTCATTTTCTGGATACTCGGTTTGAAGCGGTATCTGATCTGCAGCAGCACCATATACTTAGAGCTGCAGCTCGACCTGAGTTTTCAGCATTTAAAGCACCATGTAATGCTAAGCACTCTACAAAAAGCATACTCTCATTTTCTAAATTGGATATCCCAAATTAATGAATACTTCTACAACACAGAAACTTTCTAATAATTTTTTCACCAGTCAGTCTTGATAAAATGGAAGCGTTGGGACAATAAGTTCATAACAAATGTATTAGTAATTTAAACCTTAGAAAAGCCATGAATAAATTAATGATATGCACTCAGAGTAGAGTCTGAGTCTGGTGAAGTGGGTTAAACTAAGCAGAGATGAAATGATCTTGTTCTGTAATAACGCATTCAATCAGGGAGTTGTTCAACTGTTTCTGAGTAACCCCCTGTGGAGGCAAGCCATCAGAAATGGGCAGCACACTGAACAACAAGAAGAAAACAAATACTGAATAGCTGCTCATTAATTGAGAATCATCCACCCTCTACACTGAACAAGGCAAGGGTCCTGCAGAAAAAATAATACGTGACCATGTGACTGAAAGCGGTAGCATACCGCATGACACAAGAGATTCAAATTAAGATTGCATAGGCGATCTTAATTCTGGAATTTCTTAACTTTTGACTATTTGACTTAGCATTTTCAATAATGTTCTTTTAACTTGGGATATTGTGTGTAATATATATAAATGTTGTTTTTAAATAAAACTGGTTTGTCTCCAAGTCATGTCATTTTCACACTGCCTGCTGTCACTGTTTCTGAAGGAGAAGCAGCTGGTGTGCTAAAAGAAGTTATGGACTTTGAAATCCTGCAAGGTTAGGAACTGAGTGGTTGGAGGCAGATATTTACACAAATGTCATCTTTTTTGGCCTACTATATTCCTCCCACTGTTTTCCCCGCTGCATTTTATGGAGGAAAGTGTAAACATTTGCTTTGAGGTGTTTCGTGGCTCTAGTCTGTGAGTGATCCTAACATTAACTTGATGGGGTTCCATGGTTGTGGTTTCTCAGTGGCTTCTCTCTCCGGTATTCTCACTTTATAAATAGAAAGTTGGGGTTCTTTGTAATTGCCAGCTGCAAGCTCAGCATGGGATCTGAGAGTCAAACTGAGCTCTGCTGGCTCAAACGTTACCAGCAGGAGAGATGCTGTGATCGGGATTTGGTTAACTGCTCTGTTCGTCGTGTTTGGGCCAGAACAGAATCCAGCTCCCACTCCGATAGCTGTGTAGGCCCTGCCATGCTAAATAAAGACAAAATGCCAAAAATGGGTGATAATCATTAAAGTGAGCAGGTGCGTGTTTGACTACAAGGAGCAGGTCTAGTAAATAGGAACTTGTGGGTTTTACTTATTTACTTTGAAACAAACGAAATTTTAAGACGCCTCTTTAGTTAAGCAAATTTTAATCTTACAGTACTTCTGTTTCATTTATTCATACTTACATAGAGTGTAAATGAAAACTGATTAGTTTATCTCAGAATCTTGACACAAAAGGAAGGGCAATATGTTTAACTGCTTGAGAAAGATCATTAGATATAATACTGTAGTAAGGCATAAAAATCAATGACTAGCGGTTTAGGTATTTTATGAATCTCCCGTTTAATAATGGGTGTTCAGTGGTCAAATTGCTCATCCCAGGTGTCTCCTGGCAGTGTAATACAAGTTGATCAGGAGCAGGAAGAGCCAAGAGGAATGTTTTGCCCAGTACACAGCACTGTCTATCTGGCTAAATTTGTTGGGTTGAAGATTTATCTTCCTCTAGTGCGGGTTTAATCATCTATGATAACATACCCTGCAAACGTAACCAGCTTTAGACCAGTCAAGGTTATGGTGGTGTCATTGAGACAGTCTCTACTAGAATGGGATGAGAACTGAGTGATCATTACACAACTCGGTCCGTGATGTGTAACAAATACTACATATATAGGCTTTTTAAAGTGTTCTTTGAGCAGTGTGGGACGTTTCCTGTGCTTTTGCTGAAATGAACCTCTTGTCTTTGGAACTGGGATTCTGGAAGTTGGTACTTGATTGCTGCAGAAGACTCAATGCTTGGTTCATACCCTGGGACAGGAATTGTAGCTGGAGGGAAGAGAAAATATGGCCAGAGAGATGAGTTTTGGAAACTCGCAAATTGCATGTGCTACCTTGTTATGATAGGTGTGCATATATATCAAAAAGAAAGTGACTTTTTTAGGAAGTGTTTCATTTCAGTAGGTATTTAAAAGAAACTGTCATGCGTATTTGTAAGTTGCTGAGAAAGGCTCTGAATGGGAGTGACATGCTTCAGGTTCTGGCAGTAGCATTCCATCACAGTAGTTCTTAACAATACTTTCCCTGATTTTCCTTATTTCTAGGCACAAGTGGAATTAATGTTGAATTTGACCATGGTAGAAGAGATACTGGCTTAGGGCTCCAAATGGGACTTCAGAAACAGATTTAAAGTACATGATGAGGTCATACTGCTGTTTTATCAGGTTCTGTTTGAAGTGCTTTATTCGTATTCAAGGCCATTTAAGCCACAATATAATCTTACACCACATTTCTGTGGATAGTTTTTTAAGACAAGGGGTGCATTTTCACGCCCCACTCGTGTGAGTCCTCAGGTGTGTTGCCAATGAGCTGACACTGATTTTGTTCTCTTAGTCAAAAAATTCTTTCCCGTAAGAGGTTGCTGTAAGGAGACTGATACTGTTTCTTTGCTCTGTCCAGCTTCTTTTTTTCATGAAACATGATTTTCTCGGAGCCTTTCTGAAATTGGATTTGAACTGGCCGGTGGCTTCAGAAGTTATGACCAGGGGGACAGTTCTAGAGGGACACATGCAGACGACCACCTAATGAAACAGGACTACAAATACAAAATGTTTGGACTAAGCCTGGGTATTTGTAAGAGAGGGATGGGAGGACATCTGAATCCTGCATTCCAGTTTGATCTCCACTCTGAATCTACATGCTCTTTCTGCTGTGTGATAAATGAACACATTTAAAGTAGAATTTCCGGCCAGTTGCCTTCAGGTCTGCTACATGGTGTGTAGTGTGTTGCAGCAGGAAATTTCCAGTTTTCCTTCCACAGCAGTACCTATCACCCTGGGAAACGTAGCAAGTGTGACAAGTTTTTGATCCATTTCTGGTTGGTTTGTTGGGTTTTTTTCCCCCCAACAGTTGGTCTAAAACTTCTGTGTTGCTGTTTAGATATGGAGCTTTAAGGGATTTTTATCCCCAAGTGCTAGATGTATGTACCTTACTTATATCTGTATAAGCCTTTGAGTTTATGTGTTTGCATGTGTCTCAGTCTGTGTATTCACAATTCCATTTTCTCATCTTTGGAATCCTGATCCCTCATCCTTGTGGGAAAAAAAAGTAACTTCGCACCTGTGCTAGTGTTAACTTGTGAAAAGTTTTGTTGGCTCATTTGTGGATCTACCACTTGTTACATTTTGCAGGCCCTAGCATTTCTCCCCCTTTCAGTTTTATTCTGCAAAGCTTTGTTCCTACTGATCCACACACCAGATGCTACTGTATTTTCTGGATGCCTGAACTCTCCACTCAAAACCTGTCAATGTCTTTTGTATAGCTATTATGTGTAGCTAACTTGAAAGTGGTATTTGTGTACCATGTCACTCGGTGGTATGATTTTTTATTCTTTTAATTTTGCCAATAGAAACTCCTACACAGTTGCATTCATGCTGGAAAAATAGTGGTTTTACTGGTGTAGCTAAAGTCAGGTCTGCACAGTAGATTCCTGATAACTGTGTCATTCAAGAACAGGAAAAGATGTGCGATGCCAAAGCCCGTGTGCCAGTAAATCTCATCTTTTTGTGGTGTGTGTTTTCCTCAAGCAGATAGTTTTATTATATTTGTACAAAGTACAGCTTTACTGGTGCAGTTTCATTTGCCTCAGAGCTCTTTGCCAGCAAGGGAAGGCTGTAATCCTATCTCAGCAAAGTGGTGCTAGTACAGGGCTGACCTTATGAGGATTCCCTAGTGTATGCATTTTTAAACCTGAAAAATGAATCTATACTTGAGAGTTTTGCTGACTTTAATATTGCCAAGTTGCACAGTTCTACTAAGGGTAGAATTGGTACCAGCAAAAGGAGCCTTTGGACAGTTGAGAAATTGGGTTAAGTTTGCCACGAAAGGACACAATTTGTTGGTATAAGTGTCACCTTCCTGAAAGGGCGTGGAGTATAACTAATAGGTGGCTGTTAATATGTGGTATACCACATATTTATTAATTATTACTTCTACTGATAATAATAATAAAAATATTAATATAGTAAGGTATAGCTAAGACAGGGGTAAAGCCTTTCCAAAGGCTTTATCTGTTAAGTGCCAGGAGAATGCACCTAGAGTAGACAAGTCTGGATACTTACTTTTTCAGAATATTTTTGCAGTAATAAGTGGCACTGAGAAATTTTATATAAAACTGCAGTGCATTGGGATGCACATCCAGTACTTTGCAAGGAAAGCTCCAGCAAACAAAAGTGAATGGTTTAAAAGAATCCTGTCAAAATGCCACTTCTCAGAAGGCTGTTTTTCCAACCTTCTGTTGTAGTGGTTTTAAGTTTTATTAGAAGCTAAGGCAGGCTTCATCATGACAGAGCCGCTTAAGCTGGTATTTCACATGCACAGCTCATGTCTCAGCATCTGCTGAGCACCCAAAAGAAATGATCCAGAAGTACACCTCTTTGAACCTAAATCGGCAGGCTTTCTGAGCAGATCAGCTTCTCTTCATATTTCTCAGTGGCAAGAGGTACAAGCCCTTAAGCGGTTTAAACTACTGCTTCCTACTGCCCCCCTCAGAAATCACTTGACACAGTAATTGGCGTGACCTCATTGCCTGGAGCCTTAATACTTTTAATGATGTCCAAACAAATTAACTATTAAACAAGTTATGAAGCAGCTCAGTGGGAACTGACTTGTGGAAGCAGAGGATCGAAGCACAAAGCTGTAAAATGACTCCTGAAGTGCTAATAACTTCTAATAATTTTTAAAGGAAGAGAATTAAACTGGAAAGAGCAGCTCTGTCCTACACTGATGATTTAAAGAGAAGCATGGTTGGGATGTACAGCTGTTTTTATTTTGACTGGAGGAAACTAGCGAGGAGGCCTTGAGCTAGCTTGGGTGGTTTAAGGAGGTTCCAGCCCCCAAATGAAAAAGAACCAGATAGGATGGATCTGTTTTCTGGGCACGAGTAGTGACTGCATAGCTCACTAAGAGACAGCAAAATGTGTTACTGCTTTCTTCCATTCCTGCCTCCCCTCGAGACGCAGCACCAGGGGAGTGAGCTGGAATCCAGCCTCGCCAGAAGAGCCGCTGAACCTGGGCAAAGCCATCCCCAGTGACCTGCTTACCTGGCTGTGAACGAGGACTGTTTGACCCGAAGAACCTGAATCCTTAATAATATGTGCAAAATGAGAATCCAGCTGGTCCCTTTCTGTCGTACGCATTTAGAAAGGACTGTCTTTTTGTTTCTACGCTCAGTAAATTTGATGCAGTGCTCAAGGCACAAGAAACACAAACCCTTCCTTTATCTCCCCCTCCTCTTCAAAGCCCTCTCAGGAACTGGTGTGGCTTTTCCTTTCCTGCCTTCATTCCTCTTCATCTGCTTTCTTGTCTTTGCTCCCTCTAGTGTTCCCATGTAGGTGCTGTCTTGCTCTCCTGCTCTAGGCAGGGAGATTGAGTATTAAACTATTAGATTTATTTTCTCTGCATTTCGCATAACATGGGAGTGACATCAGCCTACCTGTCACACCTTTCAAAGGGTCTCTGCAACCTTACTTCATCTCCTTCTATCGCCGTAGCAGCGCGCTAGCACCAGCCTTTCACAAACCTTGAGGCCAACTTAAAATTCATTAGATTTTTCAAAATTACACCTGTGTCTTTTTTACGATTTCTGAGCCTGTAATTCATTCTCAGTTCATGGTTTTGGGATTTCTTTTACAACCGTTAAAATTTCTTTGTAATTCAAGGAGCCAGGAATTTAGGAATAAGGTAGCATATGACACTTGGGATTAGAGCCACAAGTTTTGGTAACACTGCAACAACATCCGTTGCACCTAGATATGGTTCTAGTTCACTCCTGATTTTTTCACTCTAGCTACAAAAGCTTTCTTAGCCATGAGATGTCCTGCTTATTAGTTGGAAATTAGGAAGTATGAAAGGGGACTGGAGATCTGTGTGTATCTCTGAATCACTGGGTCACTGCTGCAGAGAGAATGTGTAATTAAAAATGGGAACTTCTCTTTGCGCCACATAAAAAGATTCTTTGCAGAGTTTTTACTGCAACTTGACTGTTCAATGTGCTCTAAAACTGTATGTTTCTTTTATATATTCCATTTGCATGAGAGTATCTGCATACTTGTATGTGCACATAGGTATTTCAAAGATGAGAAAATACTTTGAGGCTTCCCTTTTTATCTAGGAATCCAGATCTAGACTGTAGAAACTAGTCTTTCAAGTTTTGGGATTACTTGTTGGTATTTAACAAGTAAGTTTGGAAGGTTTCAAACAGCCCTCTTAAAAACCACACACAGTCTTCCATCATCACTGAAGGTGAACTGACATTTCTTATTTTAGGAAAGGAGACTACAGCTAAATAAGAGCAAAAAATGGGCTTCCTGCTTTAGTTTGAGGAATGATCCATTTGTTATCTAAACTATATAAGATTAGCAAGGCAACAAAGAGAGTGTGAATTACTGCAATCTGCATGTATACTATGAGTAACTGGTACAATAGAGAAGGGTGAGTTAGATCAAATATACAGTTATCTCACTAGTACTGTATTTAGTAAAAAACTAAAAGATATAGTCAAACTATAACAATTTGAAAATCAGTCTAGCAGAAAATTGTCACACAACATGATACTAACTCTCTATGGACCACTCGGCACCTCGATGTTGAAATCTGACATGATCTTTGGTTGGGATTCAGATTTATAACTATGAGGAGAGATCTCGCCCTTCCACTGGGCAGATCTGGGATTGGTTGGCTAGGGACGAGGAGTGCTCTGCTTTTGCAGGAACAGCGAAGCGGAAGAGTTTCCTTCACAGATGCCCGTTGGCACATTACGTGGAGGGATGCTATACCCAAGAGACAGGAGTGTCTTCCACAAGTTCCCAGGAGTGCGTGAGTGGGTGAGTGACAGCCGAAGAGAGTCCATGGTGAGCCGCAGATCTGCTAATTACCACCTTCCTCCACTCACCATTCCAACAAGCGACTTCCTGAAATCTGTTTCAGGGACTTCTGTAATTTTGTCACTCTGCATTAGGCTACAGCTCCGCGCAGCTTGTCACTTTGTCTTACATGTGATCATGCTGTCTGGAATCGGACCCGACGTAATGGAAAATGACGTGGTTATAATGGGATTTAACTCATCAGGTTTGTGCCAGCATTATCTTTCATGTTGTGTCGTCGGTCTGTGGCAGAGCTGGGTGTTCGGTGCCTGTTGCATCACAGGGGAATAGAATAAGTGATATAATACCCCATCTAGACCAAAATGTTTATTCTGCAGGAATACTTGGACCTGTTGCTTCCAGCTCAATGGAGTAATGTTACTTGGTGGTAGACACTTCCTCACACACATGAAAAAAGTAGAAAACCAACGCTTTTTCGAAAAGCCCAAAATATTACCGTATAGCATATGGCACCCAAGATATGAGTAAACTTGCAACATCCGCTTATGTCTATCTTCCTGTGGTATGTTGAAGGTGTTGCTTTGGGATTTTTAGTGTAGAAATGGAGTTGCTGCAGGGCAAGGAAAGTGTTTTATGCCCTGTCAGCTGTGAAGAAGAAGAAGAAGAAAGCAGATACTGTGTTAACACCTTAGAGACTGTGTTGCATGAGTACCCTGTGAGTAAGAGGACTGGATATGGTGATCCATAGGGAGACTTGATTCCTAATTACCTGTGTCAGATAATGCAGCCCACCCTGATGACCCTGGGTATCTCTAGGGTAAGCTGAAGGCTGAACACACTGCTGCAGGCCAGAAGGTGCTAGAAACCTCCAGTCACAGCACAGTAGAACACCACCACCGGTCCACAGCCCTTTCTGCGTCCAGGCTTGGGGAGCTCAGGAGAGGGGGCAGCTGGGCGCAAGCTGCTGTCAATTTCTTTGACGTCAGCAAATGCGTAAAGAAAAATTCCAGGGCTTCATTCTCCTTTCACAAGGTTTTTACAACAGTGCATATGCAACAGAGTTCCTCCTAATTTACACAGCTAAAATGAGAGGAGAACCAAACTTTTTGTATCTATTTGGTGAAATTACCTGACTGCTTAATGTGGTTGTGTAGCTACCCTGGTATATTTGAGATCACTAATTGCACTGAGATTCTGTAGCATGTGGAAATTGCATGACATTGCTGAAGACACCATTTACCTTTTTGATGAAACTCTTTTACCGATATATATGGATATACTGGATATATGATATTTTGGGCATTTGGGAGCCTGTTCTGGAAATGCAGACAGTCCATATTGTGCTGAGGACAATGTCTGTTACGGGCCTGATTGTGCAGCGTGTGTAGGTTTGCGCTTGAAGTGAAACAACTAGCATTTTGCCGATAATAATCAGTGACCTCTCTGCCTCCCAACAGCTGGCTTACAAAAAGCAGCACATGGTGAAATGGCACCTGCTGAAGCCTGACGCATGGAATGACTGTCATAATCCAGGAGCGTCACATTATCTGATCAGCAGTAATACATATTTTCCTCTCATTGCTGCACCCTTGAAGAACGCGGCTAAATACAAGGTGCTTTAAGAGTTCATGGGGGGCCATTTTCAACAACATTAATGCTGCCAGCAAACTGACATTATTGAGATATGATTGCAGAATCCTGGCAGCAGGAATGAAAGGCAACAGAAGTGCTGCTCCTTTTTTTCCACCCAAATGATACCAATCACTGGCCACGTTAATGATACCTTCATTAAAACGTGCCAGTAGAAAATCACTGTCTTTTTTTGGCATATGCATTCCTAGATCACTTTTTTCAACGTGACCATAGGGGGTTGACACAAATTACTGTGCTGCCAGCACAGCTGTCCTACATAATTTGTTGTTGCATAAAGTTAGAATTAATGATTTTAACAAGTATCGAGGTTGGGATATTAGGAATGCGCGCTACAGAGCTTCTGGCTCTCTAATAAGACCCATCTGTTATAAACCATATCCAGTGCTAAACAACGGGTGGCTTGACCACTTGCGTAAAGAAGATCTTAACGGAGTCGAACCTGCTTCAACAACTGGGAGAGGGCTTTGCTGCTCGGGCACGGCGCTAGCTATGGCAGGACATGCTCATCCATCTCTGACGAGGATGGTGTTGGGCAAGCAGTTGAAGTTAGCATCGTGATGCATCCGTAGTTGGCCAGAATGGTACTTGCTGTCTTTGCCACCCGTGAGGAAAGGTTCCCTTATTGCACCTGAAGGATGCTAGGAGCACGTGGAAGGAATAAGCCTGAACTGGTATAACTGGAACTCTTAACTGGAAGCTGTGAGTGAACCAGTGTGATGGCAGCCAGTGGATCCATAAACCAATCGGTCTCATCCAGAAAAGAGAACACTTACCATTCTCCTTTATTCACTGATTCCTTGAAAAATATTTTCATTCCTCTCTGAGATTCATATTCTAGAGCTCTGGGAAAGTTTAGGATCACATCCAGAATAAGCAGGTCACATCTACTGGTGCACAGCTTGCACTCTGGAAAACCCATAGGAGGTTGGAGGAAAGTGTAGAAGCAGTAGCTAAACCAATATTTACATTTTCCACTCACTTCTGATTAATGGAAATAACATAGAAGAAAGAGGATGGGAAGCTATATGAGGTTAAATTTTTTGTTCACTTGGTGCTTCCTCATATCATAGGTCCTGCCAAATACCAGCTCTTCACAGAGAAAGGGAAATCAGACTTTTTTTTTCTTCTTTAAACAGAAGAAAGTAGCAGTGCTAGGAATTTGTCTTTATTTTGCTACCTCTGAACTTTACTAGGCCACAGAGAAATAGTAGAAGCAGCTTTACTGATTTAGAGTTTAGGCCAAAGCTCAATGAGTCGTGACTCAGAAGACCTAAGGGAAAGGGAAAAGCCAGTGGATGGAGAGGAATAGGTTACTTATATTCAAGGTCCAGTTATGGAATTTGCAGAACTTGTGTCTTCCGTCCCCAAGACAGCTGAGCACAATATTCTCATTTTTCTAGAGTTTTGTTGTTGCTCTTGCTGATTAATCTTGGAGTCTGGTCTCAACAGGAGCTGAGCACTGCTTGATGTAGTTGGTAGAAATTCTGAATGCTGATAGTTCATAAGATCAATGTTTTTGCTCTCCAGGGCCTTTAAGTCTGATCCTATATGGAAAGTATTTTTCTTTAGTCATGCATTAGCAAGTTATTGCTCAGTGGGAAGAACAGAAGAGGTAGAAGTTTAAGCTTGTGAAAGGTCTTCCAAAGGTCCTAAGAAAAGTAAATAATTCCAGTGAGTCTCATTGCAAACTGGCCATTAGCAGGATTATGTCCTTATATCCACAGAGCAAATAAGTGGAACTGAAAGCAACAGTTTCAGAGGAAGGAGAATCACTCCCTGAACTGCTTTAGATGTTAGCAACAGCAAGACACAAACAATGCAGACACATCGAGAGGTAAGTTAAGAAGCCTTTTGGTTCAGCTTCAAGCACTTTGTTGTAGGGGAAACCAGCATGGTATCAAAATGGGCCTTTTATACAGAGCTTGTTTACTCAAGCAGCACAAAGCAGAAACCCAGCTTGGTAGTATGAGATGTGCGGAACATTGTCATTTTTGATCTGTTCGCTTTTATCTGAGACAGTAACGTAGTATTCTCTGGTTCTTCCAATCTCTGCAAAGCAATTTGGCGGTCACTGTATTCAAGAGGGCTTTCTGCGGGTGCAGCGAAGCCCGCGACTTACTCGCACTGCTGCACTGATGGGTGCAGATCTCTAGTTCTCCTGTAGTACTAGACCTTGTCTCCTAACATCAACAGAGAAGGGCAGAAAGCACACCCGAGGAAGGCAGATATAATAAGCAATCTGAAGAGATCTCCTACCTCTCTCCTTTTTATATAGTCTGATGCACATTTGTTCTTTTTAACGTAGGCGCCGCTTCAGTCTGCAGATAGGTGGTTTGAATTCAGCTTACTGGCAGTAAAACTTCTAGCAGAGACTGAGCCATTTCCAAGAGATACGATCCTCAGTGGGCCAGATATGAAAGGGTGCTCTGGTGTGTTTAGGGCGGAAGAGAGGGAAAATAATGGAAGTGTCCAAGGCAACAGGTGGCTTCCGATGCAGCTGTAAGAACAGCAGAGGAAGAGCCCTTGGCTTGATGAGAAATCCTACGGGAAATTTTGCCAGTGGTGGTCCATCCCAGCTTCCCAGTGGGAGATCTTCTGCTGATTATATTTCTTTGGTGGCACAAGGACCATTCACCACATCCTCTCGGCCTTACAAACAGCAGCTATCTGCCCTCTACAGGAAGAAAGTTAAATGGTAGCAGATGCCAAAAGGTCAAATTTGGTGGTCGGTCACTGTTACTGACACCTTCCACACTTAGAGACACACTATAGCATCGGACTATTAACTGATGCTCCTTGAGATTATCTGGTTTCCTCTTCCTCTTAACTTTGCTATTCCCTGGTTTGTGGGAAAGGCTCCTAACATCAGCACCAATATCCTGCTTGTTCACAGATTGTTGCCAAGAGGAGACACCTGGCACTCTCCGGGTGTCTTTGTCTTGCTCAGATAATATTAATTACAGCTCCAAGGAAAACCGTCGCCTGCCAGCCTTTAACTCCATGCTGTTTGTATTATGAATGGCACAGAACACAATTCTGTCTCTGCGGACATGCAGTTTACCCTGCTGAGAGTAACTCACTGCCACTTTCCAGGTTTCCGGATACTCCATTAGTGTTGCTGAGGCTGGGGAAAGGGGCACTCTTGCTGATTACAGCACAGGGTGAGTGTCAGGGCTCGTGACTGCTGTCTGCTGCTTTGTTCCTAGCTTGACTTGCCTGCCTTTACAGAGGTGTCATGAGGTGGAACATACTGATGTGTATATAAAAAGTGATTTGAGATTCATCACTGGATGAAAGATAGCCAAACATATGTTTTATTCAGAGCTGGGTTTTTTCTGTGCTTTAGAAGGTCTTCATTAGCTTTATCCAGAGCCAGGGAGCTAAATATTTTCCCAGGTCCTTCTCCTGTCCTCTTGTTAACAACCCTTTCCCATTGCAGCCAGAACTTCCACAGTGATGACCACAGGGCAGGGGGATAGGAGGGAAAGAGTGGAGATTTAAGAGGTTTAGTGTGCTGAGCAAAGAGAGCGAGCACAGTTCTGTAAAAAGACTGGGTTCATTATGATTGCCCAAACACGCCATCCCTTTCTCCGCACCCTTGCTTCAGCTTTCTCCATATATTTTCTGAAATGATTTCTTGCATTTGCTGTACAACTGCAATTCTCTCCCATTAGTACCTCACAGCCATTTGGTATTTATTCTCCAAGGGGAGGTTCTTTTCATCTCGTTTAGGAAGGGTTTAATTTATCAGTAGCAGGGTACATTTACTGATCTATCCAATGTGTTTGTGTGACTGTATTTGTCTTCACTGCCTGGAACTGGGCACCTTTCCCCTTCCCCACTAGTGACATTGGACCACCCAAGGGCTTATTCCTGTGAGTGCAAATCAAGTAAGTGCTTAAGCCAGGTTACTTTCTACTGAGCATCTAGGTGCAAGATCAAAAGTTGTTTTGCTTTTCTCATTCCTGCATAGTCAGATTGCTTCTTAGGCAGAAGGAAAATACAGTGACTCACTGATGTGCAAGACACAGCCAGAGACTTCCAAATCACAATTATGGGTTTGAGGGAAGCTGTGTGCTTCAGAACTGTATTAATAGACTTGAAATGATCTGGAAATTTGTCGCCTGCTCCGTTTTCCCGCATGCTTCTGGGAATCAGAAGTTGTTAATGTCTCCAGGCCAGTGGTATCCTCTAGGAAGTCAGTTGCTGATCTCTGTTCAGCTCCCAGAGGATGTGTGGATTCATTATGACTGTTCTCTTTACATCCAAGAAAGGGCCATAATCTTAAAGAAATGTGTCTCCCTGCTCATTTTTCAATTCCCTTTCAGGACTGACTGCATAAGCTTTTAGATGTCACTTCATATGACCATTTAAAGGAAATGACACGTGCCCATCACTTTGGACTCTGAAGGACAAGCCAGCCATTTGAAAAAATGTATGGGGGGAAACGAACTGTATGTACAGGCTGAGGAGGGTAGGAGCATTCAGTGAAATCCCCTAGATAGTTTTAAAAATCAGAAACAAGAGTTTAATGAAAGATTGGATCCAAGTATCCTGTGTACAACCCTTGGATTTTGGCATTCTTGGACTCCCTGAATTTTGTGTCAGATTCTTCTTAGCAGGGGTTGAGCTGATGGGCCCACTTGTCCCCAGAGGCAGCACTGCACTGCAGTGTCTGGCATTTCTGCTTTGGGCCCTCCTCTGACGGCAAACCCGATGAATTTCTGCTCCTCTGATATTTTAAAGGGGCTAATGAAATGCCACCCCCCGCAGTGCTTTGCATCTGGCCTCCCTGCGGTGCTGTGGCAGTGCCCTGTTCAAAGTGGCCAGCCCTCACAGCTCTTGCACAAGAGGCGTTTTTGAGGGCTTAGTGCTCTCACGGAACTGCCTTTGCAATCTCATATCCCACACATGAGGTCCTCGCTTTCTCATCTGCTAAGGAAGTTGCTTTGGTTATGACTTTTCTTCAAATACTGGAAAAAAGCAGAGCTCTCCTGGCACCCTTGGCCTCTCTCAAGGGGTACTTCCTCTGGTGTCATCTTTCTTCCTTCATTTTTTACTCTAATGAAAACCGCTATCCTATGTCCAGTATTTTCTCTTTGATTCTACCCGCTTATTTTTCCATGGTGTTAGTGTTGGATTTGGTTGAAAGATTTCTACTAAAGCTGTTTTCCATTAGAAGTTATTTAGCCACACCAAACCCCTTCACAGGAACATCTACTTACACAAAACTTTCAACAAACATTCAGACATTCAAGACCTCCTTGTGCTGTGGGGGTGAGTGTTTCACACTGGCAAAGTTAGGCTGTTTTTTCACTTCTTTGTGTCACAGTGTAATTTTTTATCAGAATGATACAGCTGGAAAGAAATGCTTCCACCTAGGAATGTAAGGCAGTTCAATGAGGCTGTTTCCAGATCACCTCTCTTGCATGTATTTATTTCATGAGGAATTTCAAAACTTCAGTTTTCTGTTCCAGTTTGGGATGAAGAAGGAAGTTTGTGGAGAAAAAAATCTGAAGTTCAATCAGTTCTTAGTCCTAGATTTAAAATACATCACATTTAAATGAAAAGAAACAAAAAAAATCTAGAAAAGAATATCTAAAGCTCTCCATGATCTTTCACTGTTGTATCCCTGTCCTCCCATACACTCTTATCCATCATCTTCCCTTGCTATACTCTAATTATAGGTTCCTTGAGGCAGAGACCTGCTAATGTTTCCGTCAGTAAAATGCCAAGTACATCTATGATGCTTTACAAATAATCGCAGAGGATGCATATTTTGTGAAATGTTTAAGCTTTTCCTGTTTAAAAAAAAAACAACCACCAAACCTCTATCTTCCATATCATGCACAATTAAATTTCAGCGTGCCATCCTTCCTTCGGCAAAATGCTAAATTAACATCCTTTTCCTCTGTCATTCTTCCTTCTTGCAAACGAGAGGCAAGGACCCTTCTCCCCTCATCTTCCCCCATTTAAGAATTTTGTTTCAAACCCTAGCAGCTTAGATACCAGCCCCAGTCCCGGCAAAATAATTTGAATGTCTAAGGTGTGTAAGAATAAGGGACAGTCATCTCAAATCTTCCTTACCTGCCCATGGAGTCTTTGTGTTTACTGAACTTTAACTCTTTATTACCTAAATTGACAAAAATACCTAGAGTATAAGAGGCACCATGTTTAAGGCTGCGTAATTCTCCCTGTCTTCCCTAGAACTCCCCACGACCTGAGCACATCAAGCGTCTTGCAAAGGGATAACCGCGTCTGACAAATCTCCTGTGCTTGTAGAAGCCTGGTTTCCAAAACCAAGGCATTTCACAGGTTACCAAGTGCTGCAGAGAGCTCCTACAAAAGGAGGCTTCTCCACTTTCTCTTTCTTTCCTGAACAAATTATTCATCATTAAAAGCAAACAGGCACGTAGCACTGGGGAGACGCAGGGCCTCTCATCACCAGACGTGTGGTTAGACGTTTGCCTGCAGGGTTTTCTGGAGCTGGGTGGGCTGCAGCACAGACCCCTCCTCGGCAATCAGCTGGAACATAACGCTGCAGCTGCCAATAAGCCACTTAGTAATTTGCTGAGTTTACAGTGGGGGATGGAAAAACGTTTCTTCGTGCCTTAACGTAGGAGCAAAGGAGACAAACACCAAGATCCAGCGTCTGAAGGAGCTGGCAAAGCCTTTCTTGAGTGTCGGTGTGAAACTATGACTTGTGTTTACAGAGGTCCCCAGCGCTTTCGCCTGCTGCTGCCGTTACTCTGTCCGCCGGAGCGCCGGCAGAAACGTGCGCTCCGTCTGCGCAGTCCCGCTTGTTGACTCGGTTTGCAGCGGCGGCCGGGGTGGTCTGTGCCTGTTGTGTTGCTAAATATGCGTCGTGCAGGCTCAACACTTGAGATTTAAATTGCTTCGTGGCACTGTTCACTTAAATCTGAATGCAGATGTTGCTGTTTACCATAATGAGGTTTACCTTTTTCCCTACTCACTCCTTTCCATCGTACGCCTCGTATTGCTTTCCTTTGCAAAGGTGACGCACTTTCACAGTGAAATGATAATTCTTGGGGAAACAAACGGAAGGAAAGACTGAATGATCTCAAATGAAGCGAGAAGTCCACCAGTGATAAAAGCTTCCTACGATATCAGAACTTAGCATTTGTGTGTGCATGTGCGTGGGTGTGGGTGTGTAGGGAAGGAAGAATGTTCCTTTTGAGGTCACAGATCCTTCGCAACAAGATAATGATTTCAGGCTGAAAGCAGCATTTGACTGATCTTTTAATAGAATTCTTGGTCAGAAAAGTTCTATTCTGAGAGGTGGAGATCAGAGACAACCAATAACAACAATGACCCTGGATTACATTAGACCTAAGGTAAGTTTTCATGGACACAGTTCTTTTTCAGAAAACAGAATGTTGTTTTCTGGCTATGAATCTAAATATAGTTGCTCCAAATTTTCTTCATCATTATTGGCTTTTTCACATTTTTTGAAGTCTGCCTTGCATGAATTTGCCTTTCTTCATCTGTCAGGAGTCTTTCTTAAAATGAGATGATTTATTCCTCTTTCCCCAGTAAGGATTTGGGTATAAGTAGTTTTCTTTAAGATCTTTAGGGATTCAATTTTGCATTAATATCACTGTGTTACGAACTAAATTATACCCAAACATGCTGAAGGAACTTTAAACTGATAGTAATTCCCTTTGTGTCATCACAAATGGTTCTGTGGATATTTCCAAATCTGTAAAATTTGAATCTTCAGCTTAGAGTGATCAGGATAGTGACATGAGGAATATCAAACTAAGAAAAAATTCCATATGGAAATCAATTTTATTGCTTGCCTTTATAAAAATAATTTATTAGTTCCATGATGTATTGCCAATGAGTCCTTGCCTCACTAACTGTTAGGTTAGATAGCTATTAGCTGCCCATAAATCCAGCCTATTAACCATTTCTGCTGCTGATCTGCAGTCATGGTATAACTCTTCGATATCCAAAGAGGTTAGCCTGAATTCAGGGACATGTAGTGATCATTTTGCTCGTCTCTGTGATACACAGTATCCATAAATCAAAAAAATTCAATGGCCTGAGCATTATTCCATAGAGGGATAAAGAGACATAACTGTTAAATCAGGCAGCAAGATCAAAACGTGGTGAAGGATGACGATGATCACAGGAGACATCCAGTATCCCAGCAGAACAGCCTCCTCTTGAGGATAACACGTGCTGATCGTTGCTGGCTAGGGCTTAGATGTTATTTGTCTTAATAAGCAGATTATTAACAATTTTTTTGACTTCTGAAGCATTTGTCGCTGCTCCATTGCTGCAGACAGGATGCTTGAGGCAAGCATCTGGACAAGATGCTGGAGATGAGCTGTCAGCTCATCTAGTGTATCATTTCCTATAACTTTTTCTTCTGTTAGACACTCGCTTTCTCCAAGATGAAGATGATGTTTTCCAGTAGAAACCTTTCATAACCAAAGGGTTTTGACCCATGGGATCCAAGTCTATGAAAGATTAGTGTGATGGTGTGAGCTCCTAGAAGTGACCAAAGGGGGGAGAAAAGGGTTGGACAAAGCATCACTAAACGCCTGCTTTGTCACCTGTCTTAATTATGTTTTAACCTCCAGTCTCCCTGAAAAACCTAGGTCCTGCTGGGCTACAACATTGGCAAAATTGCCATATGAGATCAGTGGAATTGTTGAATAATGTTATCAGAGTTGTGCTTTTTATGATTTATATCATGACAGTCCTGTGGTCTGCCAAAAGGCCATTTAAGCCAAAAGAAATCCACTAATGGGAAGAGCGCCACTGAATCGTAAACTTGGAGAAGTTTCACCCCAACTGTCCTGAACAGGAAGAACCATTCTGCCCCAATAGATGGAAAGATGAGCGAGATTAACAATATAAATGGGTGATGGTGCCATTTTGAACAAGAGAAGAGTGAAGAAATGGAGAGGTTGCTACTGCGTATAGGCGTGGTGGATGGAGGTGTCCAGAGGCCCTGGCTTTAAGGTCTTGCTCTCACAGATAGTACTCAAGGTGTGTTTTCAGTTTGTAGGTTGTGCCTTGAGTTTGTATGGCTAATGCGTACCTCAAGGATTTGAGATGACAGCTGGGGAAGAAATTTGATGCTAAAATTACATTTTGGTTTATTTTCCTCTTTTTATAATCTTCCTTCTCACTTAATAATTAAGAGCCTAACCTTTTTCTGTGCTAGAATTAAATTATATGCTTTCACCTTTAATCTGCTTGATGTCGAGTGAATTCAACTGAAGCTAGCAAACACAAGCCAGATTACTTCTCCAGAGGAAACATATTCATTTAGAAAGTAAATGTAGGAAACCTCTTGATGTGTATCTGCCATTTGAGGTGAACCCTACAATGGAATATGTCTCCCACTCTTCAAGAATGAGCTTGAAGACTGGTATTACCAGCTGTGGGGTGCTAGGAACAAGTCTCTGTATCAGTAGAGATCAACAACCTATACAAAGGTATTCCCCAGTCATCACAGTGAGCTGTACAAGTTCAAAGATAATTGATCAGAATATGAGATGATTGCTTAAAATTAGTCTTGTATTTCAACAAAATAAGTTGATTCTATATGAATAACAGTGGATCCAGCAAGGTCTCAGTTTCTCACGTGGTTTCCATACCCTATACAGCATCTCACGATTGTATTTTTTCATCAAAAGCTTAATAATTAGATCCCACCTCATTGGGACTGTATGCTCTGCTTGTCTTCAAACAAGCGGGCAATAAACAAGACCTTCCTGCCCATCACAGTGTGGCTCTATGCTAATGTGCTAATAAAACCATCTAGGCAGAATAAAGGCTGGTAAAAGGGTTTGACCGAGCTGTAGGATCTGTGTGGGGTTGGTCTGCAGGCTTATTACAGTAGCGGTGCCTGAAAGGAGAAATTCTCCCCCTTCTCATGCCATGTCTGCCTAAACTTGAAAAATCCTCAAGCAAAGGAGTGTCCCCGAGAAAAGAAATGTCTGAGTGTTGTAATTTCAATGGCATGAAAAATTAATTCTGTGCATGTGTGTGTGCGTTAGGAAAGAAGAACAAATCTTCACTGTTGAATGTAATGCAGTTTCAAAGGCAGTCGAAGCTGGAAGATGCAAGTTAAGACCTTGAGCTACAAAAATAGTTGTAGAAGCAAATGCTTAACGTGACATTACCCAAAAGGATTAGTGGGAGTGAGAGTAGTGTTAAACTTTGCTCTTTAATAAGCAGTGTGGAACACAGTCATGCTCAAAAGAACCAGACTCAGATATAATCACTGCATCTTTGTCTAAATGATGGACCCCATGCTTGTAGTTGAACAGAATAGCTCACCTTTGAGTAGAGGAAAATGCTACTCATCAGGTTGGAAGTTAGAGCACAGAATAGGGATGAGTGGCTTTGAAAAATGCCTTTGAAGCTTGAAGACACCTGGAAAAGCTGCTGTGACCTACTGATAATATTAGCTTAGAGTAACTGCCAGCAATTTCTTTTCTTATGTAAAGAGGAGAACATAGGTATGTGAACAATGATCTCCAGAGGTAAGAGAGGAAGAACTTCCAAGCAAGAAATCAGCTGTGAGCCCTGAAGGCAGGGCATGGTGGTGTGATACTCCGCTGCCTCGTCAGATGGAATTGCATCTCACCACCTATTTGGGATTTTTTCACTCAGCTGCAGACTTCCTGGCTGCCTTTGATTAAACAAGAATTGTCCCATAGACAGAGCAGTGTCCTCCTGATAACAGTTTCAGGGAAATTACACTCGGCAGATCCATGGACAGATGGGACTTCATGATGTAGGTCTCTCTCATCTGAGCTGATGGAGGACCTGTATTAAAGACTGGAAACGTAGAAGCTGCAACTCAGTAGGTAAATTCAGACGCCATCCAGAAGGGTCGAGGTAACTTAGACGTACTGGCTGGCTTATTGCAACAGCTTACAAAGGACAAGAAAGCAGGAACATAATCGTATTCCTCCTAACCTCTTAGCTATCCTTTTGACCAGAAAGTAGGGATGTGCCCCCTCTGCATGATTCCTCTTGCTCCCTTCTTGTCCAGTAAGAATCTCCAGCTGTGGCTGGTTTGGGGAGCAGGAGCTACAAACAAAATGTTCAGACCTGTGTCCCCCAAAGCAGCTATATCTGTGTGAACACAGCAAGTTTCAGCAAGTTAAAACTGTTTCTAATTCTGTATTCGAAAATGAGTTTAAATGCCGGTGGTGATGTAATGTTCATTTACATTTAGATTCTGTTTCTATTTATTTTTACTCCTATTAAGTGAATCTTGATTCTAACAGTTTGATTTTTTTTATCCATCCAGGCTCTCTTTGATATGAACAGCTCATTTTTTACTTAAAGCCTGCCAAATTTCATGCCTTATTGATTCAATAAACGAAGAAGAATGACAGGTAGAAGGGGAAATGGATGTTTCCTCCCCAAGGGAAGGCTTATAAATTGGATATGAACTGTTTCTCTAGGAAATGTTTCCTCTGATTGCTGCTAAAATGGCTCTGGAAGGAACTTAGAGGGTATCATTCACCTCAGGTTTGTCCTGGATATGCATAGCTGGAGAGATGCTTTGGTTTTAAGATCTCTGCTGTGCCATATTCCATAAACATGAACTGCCTATATGTGAGAGATGGCTTACAAATAACTGCACGTCTCTGATCTGCAGCCTGTCTCTCTGTGGTTCTTTGCCCTCAGTGCTGCTGTGTACTCCCACAGTCCCGAGGACTGTCCTGGGGGTGGGAGCTACTGAAGCACGCTGTGATGAGTTGTGTCCTCATTTGCAAACGGGCACACTTCAAATGCAGGAGTTCAAGTAGTTTCTCAGCCCCTTCGTATCCCCGGAGCATGAGGCAAAGACAGAAGAGCCGGGGCGTAGATCAGCAGATGGCATCTGGGAATCCAGGCTCAGAAGAGCAGGCCTGGGGATTAAGGCAGGGACCGAAGCGCTTCGGAGCATTGGGTTTGTTTATTCTGCCAGAAAGATGAAGGAGATTTATCTTTAGAAGCAACAGAAGTAATAACAGCTAGGGTCATCAGCAAGATTTCTCCAAGTACTTACTCCCATAAATATCCACGGGGTGACAGAGTTCCCTAATGGGATGGTGTTGAAAGAGTTGCTGGAATAATTAGTTTGCTATTAGGATACACATGACATTTGATATCTCTCAAAACTGTTGTTTCAGGCTCTTCACAGACACAAACATGCTGGTTACACTGGATTTACCTACTCACACTTTTCTTCAGAAGAGAGGTTTACAAAAGTCCTATTTTTTAATTTAAGATCCTGAGATAATTACATGACTTCAGGAGGCAAGAGACTCATTGTGCTGTGACTCAATCCAGGCAGACATGCAAGTGAGAGAATAGACAAGCCACAGCTAATAAGGAAGCTCTTTACTGTACACAAAAAGTTACATTAAACTAATATTATAAGGGCTGCAAATTGAAGAACTCTGCAGTCAGAAAATCGCAGAACGGAGGTTGATTTTATGAATTTAATTATCCCCTTTGCCCATTTACATTATGATATACTTCTTAATTACATGATCACATCTTTTTCAGGAGGACTGCTGTCTTGAGGTTAGATATTGTTGCCAGCTTTATGTATCATTAATTTACTTTTTTAATAGAGCATACAAACTGAATGTGGCAATTGCTTTCCACTCATTTTTTCTGTTATGGTGAACTGCTCTTACAGAAGGCGGCTGCAGGGAATATCAGAATACATAATGTATAGGATGCAACCTATCCTACAGATTTCCACAAGTCTAGCAGAAGAAATATGACTTTCTTTTATTTACTAGCAAGGTTGCATCATGTAGGTGAGTTCAGAGATACTGGACTCCTCAGTTAACCAGCTTTGCTTATAATAAGGGAATCTGCTGTGCAATTATTTCTGTGCTGGGCACTTCCTATTTTTCGGACACAATGAGCCATATTTACAAATGGTGTAAGCCGATGTAGCTCCAACAAACTTTGGAAGTCCATATACCGGGATGAAATTTGATCCTTTAAATAGATTAAATCAGATTCACAGGTAGGAATTCATCAAACCCTGAAGACACAATTTTTTTATTGTTGTTATAGCTTTTATTTCCTCACAGTTAACCTGCTTGCAATTTTAGTATTTCTCAAGTTAGCTGCCTCTTCATTTTCCCCTTTCCTCTCTTGCTCCCCTCCCCATCAGGACTGACGAGAACAACAGGCTTTTAAAAATACCCTCTGTAAAAATCCTCCTTGTCAGAAATCGCTCTGTGTCCACTGCACGTGCTACTCTGATGAGCATGTGAACAGGACGGTCCTGCGCATTGACCCACGCAGTATGAGCTGTGATTGGGAACTTGGTTCGCTGCACGCCGATCTGAGACTGGTCACATAGTTCCTTTTGCCACTAAGTAGGTCCAGTAAGTCCTTCAAAATAGCTGCAATTCTGTGGTTCTTCTTGTGTCGTGTATACTAGTCTCGAGTTGGAGTGGACAACAGCGACTGGTCGGGACAGTGGCCTTCGTGGCAATGGAAGCCTGATCTCAGCCTTCTTCGTTGTTGGCCAGTACCGCTTCTAGCTGAAAGGTAGGATAGAAGTCAAAGCAACTTTTGCTTCCAAGGATTGTCTTCTCTTTCTCTACTTCAACACCAGCTTGAGAAAACCGCCTCCCTTTGATCCTTACAGGTACTCCATCAGAAGAAACTTTGCCTTTCATTTGATGATCATCTCTGCAGACAAAAAAGAGAAATAAACTGTGTCCTTGCTGTGCAAAGAACCAAACGCAAATAGAGCAATATGTGTACGTGCAAGGAAAGGCCCTGTGTGTGGAGTAACAAAGCAAGTGGCAAGCAAGGGCATCTGATTTATGGAAGAGTCACTGGGACTCATTCTCTTTGCCTCCCAGCTCTGCACTTTGTAGAAACGGGCCCTTCATTTTAGCCTAATAACGAGTCCAGAATGTAGTATAATGAGTGCTACTACTGTCAGAAAACAGACCTTAAAGTTTTCTCAGCCTTTTAGCAGACATGGACAAACTTCCAGCCTTTTTGTCTGAAGCTTTGATTAAACTCTTGCTGAAGTTTCCCTTTGTTGATACATTCCCTTTCAGGCAAAGGTGAAGAGTAGGGAAAAAAAAATAGCCGCTGTCTGAGAGCATGTAGGCTCCCATCTCTGATAACCCCATACACATCTAAGCCACTTGTTGCCTTTCCCTGCTCAGTGTCTTGGCTGGCTGGGTCATGTGGCTCGTGAAATGCCTTGCTTAGTGAGGGCGCTGGCTGAGATGATGGACAGGTTTGCCATGGCAGAAGACCAAACTGGCTCAATCCACGGCAGGGAGCTTTAAAGCCTTAAAAAGAGCAGAATCGCCACTGCTCACAGGAGCCCATTAGTGATTTTCTGCTTTTGAATCTAAGTTTAGGCTGTACCATTAGGATCCCGGATAACCTTATCAGAGATGTCAAAAGGAGTTAGCAAGAAGCTCTCGTTGTTTGATTCCTGTCTGACCACAGAAGCAAAAAAAAGAAAGAAAAGAAGATGCAGGTAGAGGGGGAAATACTACCATGGGGAGGGTTCTCCTAGCCTCTAAAGGAGCATTAACAAGCATTAATAGATACTAGATGGCAATATGTTAATAACAGAATATCAGTGTTTATCAGGCACTAGATGATAGGTGAAATGCCTGATTGTAGTGTTGATAACGAGTCCATCCAAGGGAAGCATTTCAAATTGCCTGCAGATATTAGCTTTTCCCCACCTTTTTTTTTTCTTCTTTCCTCCTCCCATTCTGATATACCACTCTCACTACTTACACAATTTTTCCCATTAGGATTCAACAGTAAAACGAAGCCATTTCTGATCTTTCACCATGACGAGTGGTTCCTGAATCTCGTTAATATTGTCAGATCTTATCAGAAAAGTGACAGAGATGTCTGCATCAGCCCTCTGCCTGACCGCATCTGCCACCACACAGAAACATGGGAACAGAAGGATGTGGCATCTCTGTCTATTATCTTTAGCTAGCACAAGTCATGACACGAAAGATGTGTTAAACTATTCCCATACATACTTCTTGCAGAACTTAAATGGTGCTCTAGAATAGTAGAAAGAGGAGAGGCGACTTTTGATTTTATTTGTAATTAAAAGTTTCTTCTTTCAGGCAGCCGTTGATGTAAAATGCACCTGCTGCTCCATTGCAGTCTGCCATAGCCCGACATGGACCGAGTGCTGCTCGGCTGCAGTCACAATGCACATGAGAATGCCATTAGCGTTTAATCCTAATTACAGGGTAAGTGTTACTACCTAATCTTATCCTCATTTCATCATATAGCCATACCTGTAACCCACATTTCAACCGAGCTGGTGTCTGATTATTCTCTTCTTGCTGCACTGTAAGGGGTACTTCCATTAAGCTCAGCAGAAGCATCAGGCTGTCCAGTTGAGCCAAGTAGCGGGCTCTCAGCCTAAGCCTCTGCTTGTGTGCTTTTTCTTTTTTGTAAATCTGCTTCTCTTCAAACTAATCCAAGACCACTGATCTTAATTTTGACATGTATAAGAGATTTTAGCATTATCAAGGCTGGGTGTAAGAGTCTGGTTACCCATCACTTTCCCTACAAGATGAGATATCTCTTGCTTCTTACCTCCCATCCATATGTTTGGAAGTTTTCATGAGCCAGTTGAGATACAAGAACGTAGCAGGATGATGAAGGAAGATAAAGATATAAGAAGAAAGGTTAGGAAACTGTAGGCAAGGACCTCCAAGACTGCTTATTCCTCTGTCTGCTTAGTGGAATGTTATGGGAGACTTGCATGCTCCTGGGCTGCCCCAGGCTCCTCTTTAAAAATCTTAAAAGAATGTTTCGCTCTGACCATGTTAGGGCAATCTCTAGGACCCGAGATACATTCCCAGATATTTGCGGGGGAATCTGGTAATTAATGATAGTCATGAATATGTTAAAGATAAAGTTTAATCAGAAGGAAGATAAAAATAGTAAATTCAGAACTCGTGCAGGGTGGCACTTCTAAAGCATGTAATGAATTGCCGGTACTTTCTCAGGAAGCAAGCAGCCCAGTTCACACTGTCCTTACGGTAGTCTATGGAAAAACAATTGGTTTTCATGCAGTTCCCTGCTATGACTATGGATATTTGTAGGGGGGGGAAAAACAGAAAATCAGTGTTTTTTCACTTTGTGCTGAAATGTTTAATGGAAGCATCGAAGATGAACAGTCATGGAGGTTCTAAAAAAACCTGGTTCTTCTACCTCTGAGAACAGAAATAACATAACCATACCTCAACATATTATCCTGATCTAAGGCAGCAGACACAGCTATTGAAACGTCTGCACGCATTGCAAGTGTTTCTCCACTGTCATCCTGCCAGAGCTACAGCTGAGACCTCAGGAGGGAAATGAGTTCAAAGCACTGCCTCACATTTGTCTCCTTCTCCTTGTTGAGAACCACGACTGCAGCCTTTCAGCCCCTTGAGAGATGTGTTTCTCAATAGCCAATGGACCCTGGCAAAGCATTAGGACAGGTCCTTACAATGAGGTGCCTCATCCTCAAACAATCACAGGGCTGGTGTTCACTCACCTGCCCAGCCAAAACTGTCCGGTGACGTGGTATAGTAAAGTAATTTGATTTCATGAGAGAAGACTGTGGGATGATTAGCAGAATGCTTGTGTCCCAGTACAGAAAGGGTAACATTGCACAAAGCTGTAACGGGTCTGAACCCAACCTGTTAAGGAGCCCAAATCCAGTTGTGCTCCGATGGAAGGCTCCTGGGCAAACCCTGCTTCTCAGGATTTTGCCACCCTCCTTCAAAAGCCAATCCGATGCCGAGACAACAAGAGGTTACTTTTCAAGATGATACAGTCTAGAAAAACAGCAAAGAGCAAAGCCAGCCTGAGAGATTTTACAGGTCTGAGGAATGTAAGCGTATGTTGATGCCCTGGGTGACCAGCCTGGGGATGGTGTGCTTGGGAAAGGGGAAGTACTGGTTTTAGCTGTGAAGTGTATTATAAGGGACAAGGTAACTCAGGAAAGGAAGAGGGATGAAATGGTAGGGATGCCATCTCTTAACAATGCATATGAGGCAACTGATTTCCACTTGAGCAAGACCCTGCACAGGGGTTGTCTTCCTCCATTTTCCCCTTGACGTCTCTCTTCTTGTTATTTTGTCGCTTCATCACTGGAAGGAAAGTGCTGAGGTGCAAGAGTATGCTCCGTCTACCCACGGTGCGAGCAGCTGTTGGCTAAGAAATGAGATGCTCGGAGAGGCATTTTAAAATACGGTGTGATTTTGATGAACATTACATTTCTTTTAGAGGACAGCATGCTTCCGTACAGAGACATCAGATCTCTTGCCTGTGAATAGACAGCAAAGTGTCAATCCTTCCTTTAAAAAAGAAGGTTTTAATTGTGAGGCAAATGAACATGAATGCCTCCCCCTCTTTCATTTTACAAAAAGAGACTGACTAGGAAACTAATTAAGTGGTTGGTTAACTTTATGCTTATAAGTAGCTTCATTTAATTTTAAGTCAAGTTACTGCAGCTTCCTATTGAAAGCATCAGCAGAAAGGCGGGCAACTAAATCTCCATAAAAATGCTGTTAATCTTGAGAAGACCTTGAATGGCTCCTGCATTCCCTAATGGAGCTTTTCATGCTCTTTTCTTTTCACAGCCTCATTCCTATGAGGTGCACTTTTGCTTGTGTGCCAGTAAAAATACAGTAATTCAGGAAGAGCCGTGAACCTTCCTTGAAATAATAATCTGTAACTCCCATTGAATAGAAGTAGAAATAGAAGTAGGATGCATATTATGAACCTGATGTGGGCTCAGCAGTGCAGCAGGTATACAGGGCAGTGCCAGCTGGTAACTCAAATGAGACGCCTGTCAGGTTTCTTCAATGCATGCTACGTAAATTTTGGAAAAACTGATTCATCACGCGAGATTTCTGTAGGTCTACAGTAAAGTTATGTGGTGTTTTTCATGATTACATGTCCACGATGTGACTTTTTGCACAGGAAGACACAGATTTATGCATATTCATCATAAAGGAAAAAGAAGATTTTCATGTATTGAGGCTTGGGTTCACATCAGAGACAACAGGTAAATCTATACGATATTTTGGGCGTGAGCTTGTATCAGTGCTTGAGTCCAACGTGCCCTTGTATGGCACTGTTTGGACTCAAAGCTACGCTCAAGCACAGCTTTTGGTAAACTTCGGGGTGTGCTGAGGGAGAGCCTTTGGGTGCATGCTGTTGATTGACGTGTTTAAAGCAGGGACCTCCTCCCAGCGCGGATGGGCCAGGCTGAGCACGACGGATTGCACCTGCCCTCGTGGCATTTTCACATAGCCCAGGCCGGGCCCGGGGCTTTGGATCTTTCGGGAAGGGCCTGACAGTGGATCAAGGAGAAAAGTTGATCCTTAGGCTCAGCCTGCCTTGTCACTGTGCAGGCTGCCATAGCCTGCTGGGCCTGCGAGCTAAGCAGCTTGTGGGTAACCGAGTGTGGGGGCCATGACGGGTTTTAGCATTTTCAAACAAAATGCAAAACACTTCAGATGTACATGCTCTGTTTCATATTCCATCTTGCACAAATCAAACCCTCCAGGGACAGATATCCCGACAGTTTTGCCTCCCTCTTGCAGGACTTGTCGCACCAAGACGCGCGTTCCTCGCTTGCAGCGGTGTGGGTGGCTGCTGGCGCGGAGCCGGGGGCAGGCGGAGAGGCTGTGGAGCCACAGGGGCAGGTACACCAGCTCCGTAATCCCCAAAGTAGGAACGTTAGCAGGAGTCAGACGCTGAGCCGGAAGCAGCAACAATGCAGAAATATGTTCAGAAAGAGCGGAAGAAAAGGGTAAGGCAGCAAGAAGGTGGGGCGTCAGCTGAAACGGTGACGGCAGCAGCAGTCATCTATCCTCCCAGTGTGCTCTGTCAGACCAGCCACCGGACACACTTTTACCTGTCTATACCAGTCACCACAAACGTGTGACAACTTGCTGCTGCCACTAGTTTATTGAGCTTTCAGGAGTATTTAGAATGGAAAACAGCACACATCTCTCATTCCCACATACCCCTCCAATATCGGCTGTCACTGGCAATGGGTATGCTGTTAGTCATTTGTTTGGTTCAGCTGTTTTGCCTGCTGCTTGGGTTTAATAGAGGCTTTCTGGCTTCAGAAAAACTCCAGCTATTGGTTTGATAACAGTGCAGAGTGGGGTTCCAGTACAGTGCATGAAATGCCATCTACCCTGTTTTTTTTGTAATCCTGTGGTGTGCCATAACGTGGGGTGGCTAAGGTTGGAGAAGAGGGTCATACATTAGCTTTATCTATGGCTACGTCATTACCTGCATTCCCTTCACTATTTTTGAACACTGTATATACCTGTGTGTATTTAATTTATCATATTTCTTTGAGTATACTTCCTATTTTTGGTGTGATTGCATCTGTTTGTGGACTAGACTGAAGAAATCAGCCAGCTTTCTCCTCCCTATTCCGTCTTTGTTGTGGATTTGTTACAGTCAACTGACATGAGGTGCAGCAGCCGAGCAGTTGGAGAGTTGTTTATCCCCCGAGAAAGCCCTTTACTGTCAGGCTCATTTTTGTTCTAGCAGGAGACTTATGCTGACATCCTTTACTCTAGAAGTTGCAAGATCCAAGGCTGTCAAATGTCAAATGGCATTTTGTCCAGGAGCCAAATCTAAGATATAAAAGTTCAGCCATGAGTTTGGCTGGATTTTTTAGATAATCCAACAGGTGAGAACACAACTGTATAGGAGGATGGCCAGGGAGAGGGAGGGTCGCTGCCACACTGTTACAGGTAGGACATTATTTATGACAAGTTTAGAAAAACAGACTGGGTCGTACCAGTTCATACCAGACCATTGAGTGTGGTCTTTAAGTAGTGTTGGTGATAGACTTGGTAGCAACCTTTATTCCATGCAACAGCTGTCTGTACTGGGAGGAACTGGTGTCGCTCAGATTATGCTGGCAATCAAGACAGTGATCACTGGCCTTGGCCGTATTCCATTGTGCCTAGGAATGCAGAGTGTTTATCTTAGATACATTTTGGACCTTTAAAATCCCTTTAAAGAACTCAAAATGTGGTGGTGAGGTTATTTATGGGCTAGATCTGCAAATGAATAAAACCCATGAAGATACAATACACCACGGTTGTATTACTGCCTTTAAACTATATTCATATGAGTGTGTGCGCATGGTGGCGAGAAAAAAGGGAGATGCTGAACTTTAAAAAAACAGTTATATAAAACTGCAGTTTTCTACTATTTTAAGCATACTTTATCCCCAGAATTTGCTGGCACAGAAATCTCAGTAAACATAACTGCTCGTTCAGCATATCCTAATTGTTTTCAGGATATGTGGCTGTATGGCACTGATATTAATTGCATGTCATTGTTCCTGAATTAAAATGTTCCTATTTACTAACCTCCTTCCTCGTTATAGTCCTGAGCCACTGGAGAGTTTGAAGCTCATCTATTTGTCAAGTATGTTTTGTGAGTTAATTCTTCTGTCACCATTACTGGGTCTTTGTATCCACTGGTAACAACCCAGGAATGGCCATTTTACTCAGAAACCTGACTGTGCTGTCAAAGATTATGCAAATAAATAAACAAATAACTTGAGACATTATGTGTCTGTGCTAGGAATACCAAGTCCAATGTCTGTTATGTTATGTTAATAAATTAACTGATACTAATGGTTTATAATCGTTATAGATAGATGCTTATTATGAAATGGGTTGCTTTGTTTTCTTTTGTTTTTTAGTTAACAGCTGCTCAAAAACAGAACAGCCTGACTGTTTTCAAGCTGACAACTACTTAGGACCCAGAACAATTTATTTTCTTAAATAAAGGTAGGCAAGAAGTTATTTTTCCTGGAAATTATGTAAGATTTTTTAATGTGTCTCCCATGCTGAAATGGGATGAAAGGTCAAAATTCATTAAAACTTTAGCAAAGCAGAAATATACATGAAAAGATTAATTTGGTGTCTAATTTTTATAGGCCTTGATTTATCAAAGTGCCTAAGTGTACGTTTAATTTTCTATATCTTTAATTTCAGCCACTTAGGGTTTTGTTGAGTCAAAAATTGATGAGATTTCTGGAAGTCTGTCCTTGGAGTGCCTGGGGAATAAACTCGAAAAACAGAGAAAAAGAACATGCATTCCAAGATCTCAGTGAAGCCATGAACCTCTGCTTCTGTCTCCTTCTCTACACTAAGCAATAAACGATGGTAAGAACCCATTCTGTGCAAAGCAACGGTCCTATAGAAATTAAACTGTGCTTGAAATGGCATATACAAGATTCATTCCAGACTGCTTGTCTGGAGTGCTTGCAGGAGTGGGTGGCTGCAACATCTGGAAGTGGATCTCTTGTTCAGACCAGTCTGAATCTGGTGCTATCCATGGCTACTTACTTTCTGGATAAAGAGAGGAATCAAACTTTTACTATCGTGTTTAATGTTTTCCTTTCTGGAACCTCTACAGGCCCTTTTCTGTAGTCTTGGGGTTCCCTTTCTTTGCCCTGCTAAATAACAGCTGGGTAATGGAGAAACAAACTTGGCTGAAGATTTTTAGATGCTTTCAAATTGTCTCCGTCAACGTCAACCGGGATTTTATTCCCATAATCCTGTGGCTGCGCTTGGCAGCTTGTAAATCACAGATGTACGTCAGTGGGAAGCAGCAGATTCCTTCTGTCTTAATCTGCAGCCTCTTACTTTTATGACTCCGTTGTATCATCAGTCTTTATTTCCATCACAAGGAAAAAATGTCTTCCCCCAGCGGCTGCATCCAGATGAATGTGTTTTATTCTCGGCAAGATCCGAGGAAGGCTATTTACAAGGGTTCTGGGCACTCAGGACGCAGGAGCACTGGTACTTCTGAAACATGCCTTGTATATGATGGATGGGGCATATTATCTAAATGCTAATAAATACCGAGCCACAAATTGGTTCCATTTTTCTTCATTCCTCTGCTGCCTGTGGTTGTTGAATGATGCTAAATCTAGCCTCGGACACATTACAGTACTAATTAGTTCTGATTTCTTTCTTTTTTTTTTTTCTTTTTGGTAGGGCAATATGGATGTACTGCCTGTGGACATATTTATGTTACAGCCTCATTGGCTTGCCTCCACCAAGAGCGCGTAGTACGGTTTGGTGTGAGAAAGACAAGGTGCAAAGCTGATGTACATCTCACCTGGCACAGGACTCTGGAGCATAATTTAAAATGGTCAGTAGGTTTGTATTTCTTACTAAACTCCGTAGGACTTTCCCATAGCGATGATGTCCTTTGAATGTAGATTTGATCACATACACATGATATAATATATTCTATCAGACGAATACTTGCTACAGCAGCTTCTGTGTAAACTGAAGAACAAATCAGTTCTTCTGAGCGTTCTAGATTTAGATTCTTTAAGATAAGCTGATGGATATTGACTTTTTCAATTTACGTTTTGGGCCAAAATTTCAAAAGCAAGTGCGTGACTTCTGCCTAAACAACTCTAAATATACTTCTGCTGCTGGCAGTGCCTGAGTAAAGCTGCTGCTGGCAGTATGATACCTGGACCTGCGGAAGCCTGTATGTCAAGAGTTACAGCAGTTTGCACGTGGATATGTTGGAAGTGCCGATGATGCTCACAAGCATGCCTAGACATAATTTGCAAATATATCAGAGCTGCTTTTTGAAAATCTGTCCCCAAACTCTTCGTGAGGTGGAGTTCATTTGCAATTCTTTGTATTCGGGACATTCTCAGTAATAGCAGCTGTTGCTTTTTGGCCAGAAAACAAATAAACAAGCCACTTTACACCGATGCTACACATGCATCCTGCAAGTCTTACATGTTATTCCAAATTAAATTAAAAAAATAAAATAAAGTTCGTGGCTCATAGGCAGCCTCTAGGAAGGCTCTCTGGCACCTTCTGTGAGCTTTTGGGACCAATGCTGACTTCATAGCAGCTGAAAACTTTGAATAACTTGGCACTTCAATACTCGGAAATAATATGTCCTTTCTTAAAGACCTGGTTATTAAAGATTCAGGTCTTTTTAATCTACTGTGAGATCACTAACAATTCTCTGTCTCAGAGAATTCAGATGTTTGCTAGGTACTTGTGGAAAGATCTTTGCAATTTAGTGCAGTGGCAATGGCCTGTCTGAAGCAAAGGCTAAAATGAACAAATACGTATTAAAGATACCCATCACTATCATATGTTTATTCTGTGAAATACAGCATTGATTGGTCTTCTACCAAAGTTTTTTCTACCAGGTTTTTGGTCTTCTACCAAAAGATTCCAGAAACTGAATGTGCTGAATTTAGCAAGCAGAGGTTACGAGTTACTTCATTACAGTCTTGCACGGTGGACAAAACTTGTTTTGCTCTTCAGTGTGGCAGACAAATGAGTAACATAATCTGAGTTGAAGCAAGACTGGAGGTAGGGTTCTCATTTTTAATTATGCCAGTGATGAATTGCAGGAAACCCTGTCCAGGCATTGCAATTATTTCTTATAACCAGAGTTTTTGGTTGGGTTCACCTTCTAGACTCTATTCTGTAGCTCAGACAAGAGGTTGTATCAAGGATGTGGTTTATGCTCTTTGTTACAGATCAGATGAAATTACTCAAATGGTTCTTTCTGGCCATGAAAACAGAGTCTGTGCTTCTTACAAATAGTAACAGGCTGCTGTGTGCCATCCTTGCTAGAGAGTTCTCCCAGGCTTCCTTAGGAAGCTGGGTTACGGTCTGAGGTGTATACAAGCTGTGTCAAGAAATTTAGTTGTGAGATTGCTGTGTTTGTGGTTTCCGTGTGGTACAAGTGAGGCATACCAGGTGGGTGTAGAGACAGACTATCTGTTGGGATATTCCCATCGGCTCCTTCTGTAGAAGAGGCTAACTGTTGTGTGCATTTATCCTGGACAGCAGGTGATGGACATTCTGTAAGTGAAACAAAATACTGGAGGTGGGACAGATCAGGGTCTCTCACCGACTCCTATGGTCCCTGTCTGAAAGATGTTTTTTAACTTAATATTTCTCTAATAAGGGATAAGGGAAGACGTTTCATATTCTTTGTACTTTAGACATTTAAATAGCTCAGGAGAGTTTGACGGTACTGAACTAATCATACGATCTGGCTCTTGTCCCTAGCAAGACTATCCCTGACTCCAGATGCAGGCTCGCGTGGCATGTTTACCGCCTCTATTTCTGTGTTATTACTGTCAGATGTGTTTATTTGTTTAGAGCCAAGTCTGGACTCACCTGATGTCTCTGATTTCTGTAGGATCAAGCTCAGCTCTGAGCGACTGGCTTTGGGTTTTTTTTCCTTGTTCATCTTTTCTAGAGAAGGCTGATAAAAAGCAATTCAGAGGTGCCCAGTGGGCGCAGAGATACAATATGCCAGCGCTGTCTGTGAGCGCTGATGAGATGACCTCAGCAGTCCTGAGGTTTGATCATACTCATCCAAATACATAGACGAGACAATCTTGTTAAATAATTGAAGTGGTATTAAGTTCAGGCCTCTCACATTTAGTGCTTTTCAACTCTCCTGCCACTTATTTCATTGCTCTTTGCAGAGAAATTACACTTTTCTAGTTTTAGCATTTGTTCTGCTCTGTGCCACTGGCTCCCAGCAGCTTCTGCAGACCTCCCGACCTCCCTGTTGCAGCCGGTAATATCGTGGCTTGTTTCCATGGAGACCAGAGTACAGTGATAAATAAATGTGGCTGGGAATAGCAAGCTTTCACCTTCTGTCACCAGGATAAAAACAGGGGGAATCGTGGCCTGATTGTGTAGTTACACAAAGCGGATGGGAGAGCTCCCGGAGCCCTCCTCTTCTCCGTGTCGGTGCTGGCTTTCCGCGGCCTCAGCATCCCCAAGTGGATGGATGAGCAAGCCCCAGCCCACGGGTCGTTCTTCCCCACAGCTGCCTATGGAGAAACCCGTGCGTTGGGTGCGTCTTCCGTCCTGGCTGTAGTGTCTTGGCGCGGAAGGGACGGCATTTCTTTTGGGGTATGCTTAGTTTCACTGGCTGACGCTGAAGAGAATGAGCTGGGCGATGTACGTTTAGGTTACACGAGTGAAAATATCCGTGCCGCTTTCCTTCGATCTGGCTGATGGAATTGTAGCCTGGGAGCCAGAAAAACTCAGATTTGAACCCCAGTCATGTTGCTGAGCTGCTGTGTGGTCCTGAAGGATCATTTCTCTTTCCTCTCTTATGCTTTACTTATGAGGTTTTAACACTTTTGGAGCAAGGAGTTTCTTTCTCAGGATAGTTTATATGCTGTCTGTTCCAAAGGGATGGCTTTGTCATGGTTAAAGTTTCTAGGTGAATTGTAATAGTAAAAAATAAAGTTCGGGAATGCTCCTCGGGGCCAGTACTACGTTTCATTCTCCCACAGACGTCTGGTTACAGGTCCTGCAGGGATTAGCAGGGGCTGCTAGTGAACACGGGTCTTCCAAAACTGCCCTGACAATGAAAATGGAAAACCGGTCTCAGACTACTCCTTTTTTTTTCCTGCTTAGAGAGAAGTTGTTCTCAGAATAAATGACTTTTCTTATCGGAGGGTTCAATCTAACCTCACCTTGCAATTAGTATTTTCTCATGCAGTAAAGTAGGTGAATTTTGTCAGACAGAATGCCATTGTTTAAAGTCGTAGTAGGTTCAGTCCAAAATTCTAACCCCAGATCTTCTTCACTTCTGGTGAAATGAAAAGCTGAACCCAGATCTGAGTGCCAGGGTGGTTCAGCTTTAAAATAAATTTAAAAATAAAATTCAGAACTTCCAAACTGGGAGTGGAAACTTTAAACTGTATCAGATCTGAACTGTAAGCTGTTCATGCTTACTTTACTATCAGCTCCTTTCTGTCTTGTCACATTTATTAATTACTGCAAATATCACGTTTGCCTGTAAGCAGGCAGTCTTTTCCAGGCCTTGTTATTACTCATTACTTGAATCGCTCTCTCTTTATCTTGTTTGATTCTGCTGGGACACCCAGGCAATTTTCCAAGGCTGTAAGCACAGGATTGTGTAGAAATCATTGCCTGGCATTGATGCTTCAGCTGAAGATGCTCTCTCTTGTGATTTACCAATAAACCAGCAAGACACTTTGCTGCTAGCAGCCTTATACTGCTGAAAATTGTTTTTGAGGTGAGATGGTAAATTATGGTCTTTCACTTTCTGTAGACATAGCTGTTCGATAGATCTAGTTTTGGTGTCTTACATAGTAAAACTGAAAGTCCCTTGCGCTTTTCCTCCCTCATGTTAAAAAAACCAGTTGTTTTGTGTTCTGTGTTATGCAGAATTGGCTGCATTTCATTAGAATTTGTATATGCAGTGTAGATGGGGGAAGAAAGATTGGCATAGCAGGAAATATCTTCTTTCTTCTCTTCTTGTTCCAAAGGCAACCAGAACATGCGTGCCACTGGTGTGCTGAGCATGGTGCTACACTCAGGTCTAGACATTGCGAGGCATTGCAACGATTTATGTACATGCCTGTTTTTATGTACTCCAGTCTAGTTCTTCTGAGATTTGTGTTGCTAGTGGGACACAAGTCTTACGGCTGAAGGGACACTGAAGGGAACCGTTCCTTCCGTAAGCCTTTGGCCCTCTGAAGTTTGTCCTGTGGGGCTGCCTTCTGCATTATGGGTCCCCCGTTTTCAGTTGTCTGAGCAGTTCTGTGTTAGCAGTTTACTGTGAGTGAACACTTCTTTCTCTCTCCTACCCCCTCTGGTTCCTTCCTTTAATGTTTGCTAGCTTTATCTTTAGAATTCCTCTTAATTTTAAGTTCTGAAATGGGCTTCTGATTAACCATCACCTGTGAATGCCATTAAAAAATTGCCAGAATCATCCTTGAACTTGTGCCTGTCCTTTTTCTGCTCTGAAAGGACTGAACACCTAATTATAAAGAAGTAAGGAAAATTAAAGGAACTGTTCTGTCCTTTCTAGAATCCTGTTTGACAGTCCGATTATCCTCAAGAAGAAAGGACCGTCTTGGTGCAGTCCCAGAGGAGAAGGATTAACAACCCTGGAAGCAGTGAAAGAAGATTCACGCTGATGTGAAGAAGACAGATGTGTGCATAGTTCAAGTTCGTCTTGGCAGAGTCATGCTGAAAATGCCAATCTGACAATTTTAATGCTGACAGGAGAAGAAATGTATGAGGGGGCTGGGTAAGTGATGGCTCGTTCCAGCTCCCGACTAGCCCCCCATGCACCCAGGGTGGCTGTCTCCTTGCGAGTACGTATCAAGGTGACAAAGGACGCCAGCCCAGAGATGGTTGGTTGTCTTGGGCTGCTGCTGCTCGGTGGTGAGAGAGACGTGGGCTGAAATGTCTTTGCCTCAACCAACAAGGTCTATCTACAGGGAGGGCAAAGGTGTAGCCGTACCTGAATTTGTTTTAAACTCACTAGCGTGGGTGCTGCTGGTGGGGCAGCTGCAGCAGCACAGAGCTGAGCGCACGCTGCACAGTTCACCCGAGAAGGGAAGTAGGTACAGCAGGAGAAGGCTAGTGCTGGAAAACACTTTAGTCTCAGTTCACTGAAATCGGTCTCCTTTGGACATCCACCGCTCAGGAATTCAGTCATCATTTTGATCTTTGTGGTCACAGAAGCGGTGTAAACGTTTGTCCTTCTTCACTCTTCTTCAATCACATGCATCAGAGAGGCGTCTCGGACTTACCACCATGCAGGGCTCTTGTATGTAATTGCCCTGGTACCATTATGTCACATTGATATAGTGTTAACAGGCTTTTTTTAGTGTTGTAACATTTGGATGTAGCCTCTGTGGAAATTCCTCCGAGGCTTAATGTCTGTCAGGCCAGAATCTTTAGCAGGATTTCAGAAGGGATTATGTCCTATGGGAAAGTGTCAGTATTTCATCTTACAAACAGCTGAGGAAAGGAAAGCATCGCACTTCTTTCTGTCCGGTTCAAAACAAGACAATGCAGAATTTCTTCTGCTTTCTACATTGGGAATGTGGACTCCAGTAGTCTTTGCTGTAAAGGAGGATATGGCCATGTTAGAAATTCTTCATGGTTTTGGGACGCTGCCAGCAGTTTCTGCGAGGCGCCCAGGTGAAAGAAGGAGATGGTGCTTTTTTAACACCATGTCTTGGACTACCCTGGACGAAGTAAACAAAAGGCACTTCTGGAATGGATTCTTCCTACTGAAAATTAAGGGAAAGTGTGCTGCAAAGAGTGAAACAGGGAGAGCCTTGCAAAGAAAAAAAAAGCTGTAGGAATGCTTTCTTGGAGCAAATATGTCGGCGAAACACTCCCCCCACCTTCTGCCACCACCCCGGGCACCCGCTCTGCTTCCCGGACAGACGGCCTGGGGTACGGACCCTGCAGCGCGGCCACCTCATCCGTCAGCCAAAGGAGTAGCCGTGAAGCCAGGACACACCTGAGAGTGCAGAGGAGCAAAGGAGTGGGGAAGAGAAAATGAACCTCGTCACGCTCAGGCCCTGGGTGGTGACAGCGTTGTCTGGTTTTTGCCACGTAGCTTAGACCTTGCCCAGCTGCTGGGTGGATGCTATCACAAGGCTAACGGTAAAGGGTAAGCTGGGAGTGTACAATGAATTCCCTTCTGGAGAAGAAGCACTGCTGGTTATTAGGATTTTATTTTTTGTTATAGCTGGCACACCCTAACCATCTCACAGAGTGGAAGGGGGATTGAAATCTAAGCAAAAGGTGGGATAGTTTTGTTCTGTTCTGGTTTTAATTCAAACTAGGCGATTCGCCACAGGGGTGTTGGGTACCTGCTGGATGCGGCAGAGCTGGAAACTCAGGTGCTCTTTTAAAGAAAGTTTCTGTACTGGTGGTAAAAGAGAGGAAGGCTCGGATGAGGCTTTCAGTAGTTTTGCACTGGTGACTTCAATCTGGGTTATTTTTTATGCAGAAAGAGTCCATCAAGGCACTTAGTAGCAAAAACATTTTGACTGAATAAAATTAGGCAAATGTCTGCTGGTTGGAAAACAATGAAAACACATTATGTGTATATCTGTTTATGTGTTTGGGGGAAGCTTTGTCACTCTTGGTGTGTTTGAAATCACAGTTAGTCTCCCGAGTCTAATGGAAATGTGGTTTGCATCTGGGAGAAAGAAAGAAGAATGTCCCGAAGAAGGAGCCTTGTCAGAGGCAGTAGGCCAGGCTCTACTATCTGTCGCAGTCATCGGTGGCAATTGCTGTTCATTTGTGAAACAGCTGGCACACTTTGCTCCAGAGGTGGTGGGTTCTGGCAAGTGGACAGGCAGGATAATGGGATTCTGTCTCCACAAATAACATCATGCCTTGATTTTGAAATTTAAGACAGGATTTTAACAGCTGAGTAAACCCATTTTTTTCATTGTTGTTGTTTTTACGAACAGTAGTCTCTTTCCAATGTAACTTTGTGGAGCTGGAAAATGTTTGCTTCTTCTCTTCGCCTTTTGTTTTGCCATGAACACATAAATATCCATAAAGTCACCCTCTCTCTGCTCTGCATAAACATACCATGAGCTTGAAGGGTTGCCCAGGCAGCAAAATTCCTTGCAGATGCTATCATAATCTCTTCAGTTTGGTGGTTGTTAACAAAAGCTGCTTTTATAGGTTTTGCATCTTACTCCAAACTGTTTTTCTTGCCCTGTCACGGACCGTTACATTTTTTCTTCTGCTTTACACAAGTTACATGCATTTTACTTCTGCAAAACTAACTTTCCAGTCCAGCTTTGTCAAAGAATTTATCAATGCAGCTACTTGATGTTTCACAGATCATGGACATTGTGGGAAAATCTATGGAAATACAGCACCTCTGCTAGGCAAACTCTGCTTCAAAAGACAGTATGAAGCCTAATAAATCCTGTTTCTCAAAAGATTCTCTTCATTATGGTACCGATCTTTGCTAATCTGTCATGTGGCTACTTAACACAGGTTTGTCTCTATTGATTTTCTTCTGCAGATCACTTCAGCTCTTGCACACTTTGAACTCATCTTGCGTGCTTGACATAGTTCGTTGCCTCTGGTTATATTGCAGGACACAGCAAGCTGGTGAGTCTCTGAAGCCAGTTTTTTTGCATTTGAACTTCCTAGGTCTCCCCTTATGAGACTGACAGGCAAGGGCAGCTTCTAGCTGAGATATTTTGTAAACTTCTTGCTGATTTCTTCCTAGGTATCATAATGACGCAGCTGTAAACAGATCATTTCTGGGATCTGCAGCTGTAGATGACAGCCAAAAACCATCTGCCCATATAGCAAGAGAATTTGGATTGTCTGCTGTGGGTCAGCTCCATTCTCAAGTGTAAGTCTAAAATAAAGCTCGTATGGAACAGAGCAGAATGCATTCCTCAGTTTCTGTGGCAAGCTTGGCTGATATATTGAGATGAATTAATTTTTAATACCATCAATAGAGCTGCAGGAAATCATACTAATCTCCATGACTGTCTTACATTTAATATGGGAGATACTGGCTTTGATTCGGGGATCTGCAATAGCGGGTTCAGGGTACAGGACGACAAAACTATGCAGAAACTAGTGATTGGTAATGGTGGTAATATGGGAGCTGTGTCAGGACAGAGGGAACGTGCGGCTGGAGGAGTCATCACTGGGGGAAGGCAGCCTGTTCCTGCCCTGGGGGCTGTCTGCACCAGGGGCTGGAGGAGTGACAGGATCCCTCCAAGTCTCCATCACTCTAAAGTGCAGAAACCTTGGAGTCACAGTATTTACATTCAATTCTGTTGCCTCCATACCAAAGTGGTAAGTCAGAGAGGTAACAAAAACGGTTAAGGAATTTGAAGGATTGACTTGGAGAGGTGGTTAAAATTGCTCAGCATGCATCATTTGCCTTAAGGGCAAGCTGGGAGGATATGGCAAGGAAGTAAATAATTGGGAGAATATGAAGACAAAGGAGAGACAGGCTGTTGGTTGGAGCAGTGGAGGAGCCATTAGGGTCAGTGAATAAAGTAAACAGCGGGAAAGTAGGCAAAGTTCTGTTCCCAGCACTGAAACTGATTTCTGGAATGATCTTGAACAAGTTACTTAATTTATTTGGCTGTCACTTTTCTTGCACAGTGCTGGAAACTTGATTTCTCGTTACTGCGAAACAATTTTTAGGTGGAGTCCTGAAGCCATGTTGTTCTCAGAGAACGTACGTGGATGTTCCATGCATGGTTGCTGCTGTGTTGTCTCCTTCAATTCTAACACAAGAATTTAATTAAGAGTCTTTTCTCTGTACATTAAATATTACCCTCTCTGCTGAAAAAAATAGTTATGGTGATAATACATGTGTGAGATGCTTTGAGTTCTGTGGATGAAAAGTATTTATATATGGTAGTATCATGTTTTAAAATTACTAGAAGCTTTAAAATTATGGTCTGAGTTTGTGTCATATACGGCAAACACAAGGTATTGTAGTAGACTGTGTGTCTAGATGTACTGCTGCTAAATATAAGACTACAGCTCTTATTGCAATTACATAGCCAGGGGTTATAGCAAGGAGTACTAGGTCAATAAAAGATTGAAAGTTAAATGCAAGATGAAAATGCAGACTCATGAGATCTATTAGACGGGGATCATCTCCCTGACAAGGTGCTGATGCTGGAAAGCAATGGTTAGTGCACTTGAGATTACAATGGTAGAGAATAATCTTGTGATATGCAACGGCAAACCTTTCCTGTTTGCTTGCTAAGACTCTTGGTAAGGCTGGAAGAAGAACAGCAAATGCAGAACATTTGTTTCCCCGTCCTCTCAGACTTGTGTTTCAGTGCACAATGCACACAGTTGTTGAACTCTGTCTAGCTGGCATCCCCCTGCTTTTGAGAAATAAGTGTTTAGAAAACAAGACAGAGAAGGAATGCACACATATGGGCATTGTACAGGCCATAATAGTTACCAACGAGCATTAAAAAAAAAAAAAAGCCTCTGTGGGATTGACATGTTGTTTAACATGTCTTAAATGGGGACGGCAAGATGCTAGGAGAGATTCTGCACAAGGCCAAGCAGCAGTAAGTGGGATTTTTGGCAGCAGGCAGATTCAAAATCTTTCCAGTCACTGTAGACAGAGTAGTCATAGGTATTCACAGATATGTCACAATATTAAATATCTAATTATTTCATATTTAGTAGGGTTCGAAATTGTGCTTCACAAAGCCAATTCAAAATAAGATTATCCTCTAACTCGAATGCCGGCACTACAGAGCCAGCTGATGCATCAGTGTGTTTTGCATGATGTGTACCACCATATCAGACATCTAGGGACACTTTTGTGATAATAACTCGTCACATCTGAGTCTCACAGCAGGAGGATGAGGTCATGCTTGGGTGTAAGTGGAAGTGATCAAGGAGTCTGAAAATACCAGACTGAATCTTTCAGTGATTCAGTAGTTTCTGAGATGGTTTGCACACTCCAAGAATGATCTCCAAGGTCCATGCTCTGAAAGTCAGTGTCTTGGGATTACCATTCTGTATGAACAGCTGGACTCATATCTGAACAGTACGTTCACCTGAGGGTTTTGTTAAAAAGTTAGCGTTTGCAGCCTCACCATGTCAAGCAGTTAAGCATTCTCCAACAGGCGGGTAGATGCCTGCGTGTGTGTGTGTCTATGTATAAACAGAGACCATGTAGGTGAGGCTATCCATGTTTCCATCTGAAAACCTAAGACTCTGTTTGATCTGCAGGATTTTCTTTATTCCCAGTCCTTCAAATGACCACATTAATCCTGTTCACAGCAATCTCAATGAAAACTGGTTTTTGAGAGAGAAGCAGATGTGCCAATTTCAAGACAAAAGTACTTAAAAGTATATTCACACCATTGAAAAGTAGGTGAGTACATAAAGTTTTCAGTAGGGCTTACTTTTTCCACAGCTGTAAGATTGTTCTGTATACTCCAGACACCTTCCTGCTGTCTATGCAAATGGTGAGTCAAGTATTGAGATACTTAAGAGGTATTTGTATTCAGAAGCTCTGGAATCTTTCCTGTATTTGAAACTTACCCTATAGTCTCTGCTGGAGCATCAGCAGGGCTGAGCCCAGAGGCTTTCAGCACCATGGGGTGGTGCGAACATAAAACCCGGGGCTGGTGGTGTTACTGTGCTGGGGACAAACGTGTTCTCAAGAATATCTAAATCTGACAGTGCAATGCCTCAATGCCTTTTTGTTAGCAACAACCCGCAGTAGAAGAAATCTTGTCAAAATTGTTCGCGCGCCCCTTAATGTCTTGTTCCGCTAAAAACGGTACAAAATACAACCAAGCGAAGCTAGACTTCTCGTCTCTAGTTGTCTGCTTTTAAAGATGTTTAAGATATAAATTATGCAACAGATGTAGTTTGCTACAAAGGGAATAAATGCACACACTGAGGTTGATGTGCTGCTCCGCAGTAGCTAGAGCTAAGGAAACGGGATGGGGCTCCCTCAAGGAAGCAGAAAGGAAGGGAGAGCAAAGGGAGAGGAGAGGAAAATGGATGCAATGCCAACCTTTCCTAAGGACTGGAATGGGGAGGAGTGAGTTTAAGGATGTTCGTTACCATTTCATCTAGTCATGATTTCTTTTTTGTTTATTGCTGCCAGGATCAGGATGAATAGTTTAAGTAATTAGTTTAGAGAGACTGTGGATCAATAACTGATTAAACAAACAATTTTGTTCTTGCTTCAAAGCATAGATTTAGTTTTGACTACTTCTGGAAGGTCTTTAGCAGTTTGGCTGGGCTTAGGAATGCTGATAGTGTGCGTTTATATGTTTTTGGTAGTTTGGGTTTTTTTACCCCTGTTTGTTTGGCATGGGTTTTTTTCTTGTTTATTGTATAAGAGGAGGGAAATAGCAGCGCCAGAAGAAATTTTACTCTTGAGCATGCTGCTTAAGGATATGGATCAGGAAGACAATGGACTGCAGGGGATTCAGAGTGGATATTGAAATTTCTGTAGTACTTTAAACTCAACCAATCCATCAGTACTTTGTAACTATTTGATCCACATGAAATGCCAAGTTATAATGCACATCAAAAAACCCCTACTGCTGCTCATTGCTTCTTCCTTCTCCTTAACTGTCAGACTCTGCAAAGTGCTGAAGTAGCTTGCCTAAGGCTATGGATACAATCGATTACAGGGTTATAATTAGGAGTCTTAGACTGCTGGTCATTCTTTTGGTCTCTCTTATCTTGATTTTTCAGACTAAGAGCCCATCTGAGGTGCTCTTCAGAAAATCCAGGTCAAATTTTTCAACTCTTAGAAATCTGGGAAACTTAATGTCTAGCCTCAGAAAATCCAGGTCAAGTTTTTCAACTCTTAGAAATCTAGGAAACTTAATATCTAGTCTCAGATTTGGTATTTAAATCCATCTCTTAACAAACTGACATCAAACCAACATGAAGATGCACCACACTGTGACCATTCAAGACCTGAAACACAGCAGAGGATCTGATAATCTTAAAGGAATATCCTTTTAAATTCTACATTGCATATTTTACATTTGTACTCACTATGTAATGAAGCCCAAAGCATACTCTGCTAGTGAGGTATGTAACTGCTCCTTTAGTTTAGCATTCTCAGGCCTTTCACGTCTTAGATACTTGTGGAAGGTAGGTTTTTCTACTGCATTTCAAGAAAAGAGCATGTTTCTTACCAAGGGTGGAATGTTAACATGTCATTTACAGGAATCTTCCATAAGCTTCTAGCAAGGCAAGAAAACATTCTATGTATCTTCAATTTTTTGAGGTTTTTTTCTTTTTATTTTTCCCTTCTTTTTGGAAGATTGGAAACTTGTTACTTTACTTTCCAACTTCAAGCAGTATTCCCCGTGTGTGCACTTTATGAATCATTATAATCTGTGGACTGTTTTAAGGGGACACAGTGTGCTTCCAGACTTGACTTCCCTACACTCTGTCTTCTTTCCTTTTTAAGGTACCTGAAGCTGAAAACATTTCTGCTCAGCGCATGCTGACACATCCAGCATGGCATGTCTGACTGTTTGTGCAGAGGAGGTGAGCAGAGAGTGGGGCAGGAAGAACAGGTAACAGATGTACAGTATTTCTTACACGCTTCACTACTATTAATATGGGCTACAAGAAAAGATACCGCAAAAAGGAAGATCCAGGTGTAGGGGGTGGAAAGGAGAGGGAAAACACATTTAAACCAAACTCCAGCTGATTTGACCTACTGCGTATTTACTTACTGTTCAACACAGGGAGAGTGAAAATAGAAGCTTGAATTTTCACAAAGGATTTTCCCTCTGTAGGAAGGCTATTTTCTGATTCAGCGTGCCAAGATACGGGACTGTCAGACCAAGCAGAGATGCTTACAAGGCCAGGCAGACCAGTGCTGGCACAGATTTTCGGACCCAGACATGCGTGCCACTAGTTTGCATCTAGTAGGCACAGAAATCTTGCTCTCCGCGCAGGCTTTGTGACAGAGCTTTGTGTTGTGTAAGGCTGGGGAGAGACATCTGAAAACAAAGTGCACCCCAGGGGAGGTCGTGCTGCTGGACCGTTGGAGATGAGTTGGCAGCGCGCCAGCCCCCAGAATAACGAGACCGAAAATAAGCTCTGACAGGTTAGATGTAAGACTGCAGGGCCAGCTGTGCTAGATACCAGCCTCGGTATTGGCGTGCAGAGGGATTGCAGCTGCAGTACCTTGCGGAGGGAGAAATACTCATTCCACTGTAGGGTGGGAGCAGCAACTCCTTGAGTGCTGGAGCTTCTTTGAGGGCTGGATTCGGGAGGACACGTTCTCTGAAGCAGGGACTGGTAGTCGGTGCCTCTGCTGAATGGGAGAGCATGAACAGATGCCGGGCAGCTCACGGGCAGCGTGCCAGAGCCGTAGCTTTTTCGCGTTGGGACTGCACGCTCAAGGTCTGGCTTGTTTGGGAAGTCCCATTCTAGCTTCGATCCACATCAGTTCCTGAATCCTGCCAAATGGATACACCTGGCTTTCTGTGTGCAAGACCTTTGGTCCTGGAATAAATTGCCTAGTGCAAATAGGGACTGAAATGGAACTGCTGAACTCTAGGATGGCTCAAGAGGCGAAAGCGCAAACAGAGGAGTGGGTGTGGAAGGAAGCGCACTGCCCAGGGAGTGTTTGGACAGAAGATTACAGCATAGCTAATGTAAATTTGGATAAAGTGTGTTGGCAGAGCTGTGTTTTGGCAGGAGCTCTCCATATCCGAGATCATAAAGGAGAGCTGGAAGGAAATGGTTCTGAAATGGTAAACTACTGCCAGACCTGTGTAATGAGAAATACCTGTCAGCTTTTCCATGCACGCTACATTTATTCACTTAAAAAATAACTTCGCTAGTAAATTTATAACAAGCCTACCCCAGTGGAAAACTAAGCCCTAATTACTGTGCTAGTGTATTCCTCACGCAGGACTTAAGAAAAGATTTCTAACCCCCCCAAGTCTCTTCCAAAATTGTGAAGAGTTTAAATACGTCACCCAGATAGAGCTTGGTTCCAAGCAAAGTAGTGGTTTAGCTTGCCAAGTGTGGTGGCTGTATTCAGTATTCTCCAAAACCGGGTCCCAGCTGCAAGAAGCAATGCTGGTGTATGGGTCCAGTATGACTGTGTTCTCAGGGACTGGCTTTTAGCAGAGAAGAGGCAGAGGGAAAGCAGGGCTTAAATCCTTTCATTCCCTTTGCTGAAGAGTTCTGCCTACATGCAGGCTAGAGTTGGTGCCATGAAGGAGTGCTCCTTGACTGCAGCGTGTGTGGACGTGCTCTGAGGGAGAATAAGGGACAGTGGGTGATTTTACTGTGCTCTCTTGGTGGGAAAATAAAGGATGTGAGGAGGGTACCACTGGACTTCCACAGCACCAATGCAGCTTGTAGTCCAAGTCTGGATATGTCAAGACCTAGGTGAAGGATTAGGAGCCGTATTTTTAATGGCTTCTACCCCACTCAGCCTTTTGACAAATCGTCTTGAACTTGAGCTTTATGAAGTTGTTGTGACACTTCCCAAGAGAAATTCAATTTACAGCGAGCTCTTAGTGTTTTGTGATGGTGGCTGTAAGTACGGCTTGTACTTTTCTCTTTTTTAAAGTGCTGTGAAGACAGATTTGGTTCATCTTCACCATTCCTGGAATGGCCTGATTATTCACATCAGCTTCTAGCCTCAAAATAATTTATAAGTTCTTATGTATCCTTCTCTCAACAGTCTCTACATTGATTAATCAGCTTTTCTAAGTTGATTAATAGTTTGACAGACACCAGGTAAAATAACTGCATGGAAACCAGCTCTTACTACTACATCAAAATTCCTAACTGAGGAGAGTGACTGTGGGTTCCTTCGCTTTCTATAAAACATAAGAAATCTGTACTGCTGTCCCTGTGAAAATAGCAGGTTCCAAGGAACTCTTGCTTTCCTTGCCACCGGATTCAAACTGCTCAGGAGAAATGGATACAATTAAACATTTCTCCTCTCTCAATTTTGAAAAAGTTTTTAGAAAAAACAGCCCTGCAGATAATCTTGAAATTAGACTTTCAGCCTTTCTTTGTGTTATTCATGATGCAAGTAAAGTAAGGGCCCTGCAATGAATCAGATTAGCTAGCAGGACATCTGAGGTCCCAACCATCTTTCAAGACCAAATAATGGCAGCAACAATACATTAATAAAAACTTTGTCTTTAAAAGCAGAATCTGTGAAAAGTAGTACTAGAATCTGAAACTCTTGTCTGTCCAGGACTTTCTTGACAGATCTAAGCACACGTTGCAGCCTATTCTGAAATCTAGTTAGGTTTTCAGCTAAAGGAAACTTTGTTTTTCATGTGGGCATGAAGAGAGATTTTTCTGGCTTTTTTAAAACTGTTTTCCTCAAAGAAACTATATTCAAATGTCTATCCATCTTCCCTCAGAAGGTGTCATTACATTTTACATTTAAAAAAAAAAGCCTTGCAGTGCCCTGTGAAAAAGAGCTGATGCTTATCTCGCAGATTGAGAAGGGGAAGTAGAGGTAAGAAAAGTGAAAGTGATTTACCAGAACTAATGAAGAAAATGTGTGATGGAGTTGAGATCTGAATCTTAATCTCCTTCTTTCTCTACACTTTACTCTAGATTTAGGTCAGCTCTTGCTGGGCTGAAACCAGGATCACTGAGAGCAGTGGGAAGCCTTCCAGGGACTTCAGTGGAACAAACATCTTCACCAAATATGTCTGAAACAGTAATATAGAAGTTTATAATGGTCCTTTTGCTATATGTCTAGTGTAGGGCACCACTAGTTCACAGGCTGGTTTCAGATTTCCTCATGCCATTTGTCTTAATATAATTCTCATCACGTGGCTTGCATTATATTGAATTAAGATGACACATTACACGGACTAAAAACATGTCTCAGAAGCAGGAGAGGAAAAAAGCAGATCTTTTCTACTGGCTATAAGCAAAAGCCCTTCGTCTTTGTGGTGAGATAAATGTTGGGTGTTAAATTTTTTTGGCCATACAAAGATTGCTGTAGTAGAGGTAAAGAGGAAGAATACCCTTTATTCCCTGATTTGATCACTGAGGTTGGTGCTGATGTCCCACTGGTGGGGGTTCAAAACACAGCTGCAGAAAAGTATCTAGCCAGATCGGAGAAACGGAGTTTGTGCTCGCAGGATGGAAGAGTCTGCTTTGGGCAGCAGTGGTTCAGGGATGGATTTAAAATCCACCACAGAAAGCACCTGCTCTTGGTGCACAGTCACAAGAAGAGTTTTTCAGATGATATATATAAGGGCATAAAAAGGAGTATGAGCACAGAGATAAAGGGGAAGCCGCGTCTCGATTCCAGGAGGTTAGCCTGAGTTAATTCCTTGCTAATACTAGCAGTAATCAAGCCAAATATTTTCCAGAGTATATTGATGTAAACTGCTTGTCTTCCCTGCAGTGGCTGTTCAGAGAGGAGGAGTGTGTGGAACAGTTTTCTGGACCTGCAGAGTTAACCCTTTGGAGAAAGCTGAATTTTATGTTGGTGGGCCCCCCTCCCTGGCCAAGCAGCATCATGTACAAGTAAGAAAGCAAAATGGGAAAAATCAGAGAGAAACTCCCTTAACTGCGACACCGCGTAAAAAAGCCTGCAGTCTGTGTATTTCACAACAGCTTTTCTTTAAAAATTACCTTAATATTTCATCCATCTTATCGGTATAGTTCCTGCAGGTAACAGTCAGGAGTTACGAATTCAGATGTCATGAAAATCACTTAATTTGTGGCTTTTTTTTTTTTTTTTTTTTTTATATAGCTATTATGATACCAGGGACTATTTGTGGGTCTGAGGTTTGGCATTGCCAACAGAGAAACGAAGGCACCATCCAGTATGGGTGTACAAGGCAGAAACAGAGTGAGCAAGACTTCTCTAGGCAGATGGGGGCAAAGCATGGCGCTGCGTGAAGGGAGAACAGGAGGAAGGTGGCAGAGCATGGAGGGGGAAAACTGCAGGACAGCAGGAAGAGCGTCTGAGAGGGAAGAGTGGCTTTGTAGAGGCAATAGAGGAGGGGCGGAGGAAAAGCAGAAGCCAAGTGTCTGTGGAAGCAAATGAAATCTTGGGTATGATAAAAGCGGGAAAAGCCTGGCAGAGCTAGACCAGTAAGAGGAGGAGGAAGGAGTTAATAGCACTGGCTGCAGCACTTACTCCGCTATTGGCCTCTCCGGTGCAGCTCCTACCGCCGCTTTGTCCATGTCAGTCTTCAAAATACGCAGAGAAAATTCCAGCCTCCAGTGATTTACTCTGTTTCTCTGTGTCTTTGCTTCTGGCTCTGAATTCTCCAGGGGAACCAGAGGGCAGCAAAGGGCTTAAACAACAACTTATTATTTTTTTTTTTTTAACTTTCTCTTCATCAAAATACATGCTCTTTTCCAGCATTAGTCTGAAGCCTCATTTAGGAGAGGAAACTTTGCATTTAATCCACAGACCTATTAGGGAAACAGCACAGCAGGAAACTAGTTAGATTGTTGAGTAGAAAATAGACTTGCTAATAAACCTCTTGTTCTCATTGCAGTCCCAAGATGGTGAGCATTTTTTGTTTTAATAAACAGAAGTTGGTGATTTTGGATTACACTTCTTTTTTTTTTTTGTCCCTTTAAATTAATACCTTGCAGTCTGGTTCAAAGGCAAGAAAATGGGCTATTTCAGACAGATTTGTACATTTCTTGTATACAACTCATCCCTTTGCTTGACACACATAATCACAGAGAAAACAAAAACTTGGCTTTTTTGTATCAGTGTAACTTTGTTCTCTGGTATGTCTTGGTATGGCATAAATAAAAGGAGGACAAGGCCCTGGAGATTCTGTTTCCCTCATCATTTTGTCCTTTCATCTCATCAGGCCTTGTTTTAGTGTATGTCTGTCTGGAGCCAAATTTCAGTTTGTTCTTTATGCCTGCTGTTTTTTGGAGACCTGTTTCTATGGGCGTCTCTGTGACTATTTGTGCTTTCCTTAGGAGCTGAGAAATACCAGCTCGGCAATACCTCTTTCAGTGCTGCCGCAAAAGGGCTGAACTGCAGAGAGTAATACGCCTAAGAAAATTGCATGGAGCTTTTTCTTAGGTGGAATATCAAGGCAAAGGGGTAAAAAAAAAAAAATTTAAAAGGTTATTTCATTTGGGCACTGTCGTGAACTGGTATCTGTGGGAGTGAACGGAGCTTTGGGGTAGGAGCTGTTAGGATTTTTAGTAAAGCCATGACAAGCAGCTATTTGTGAAGGTTTGAAATTCCTCCAGGTGTTTTTTCCCCCCAAAGGATATGGTAAAGTCTGTGTCCAGTTTGGGTTTGGAACTTGGATATCCTGACCCCCAGATCTCAGCTTACACCCTTTCTCTTCATTCTTCTTCCCCAGTACTTTTTGGATTTAGCTACAATAAGCAGGAAAATTTTTCACGCGTGTCCAGAGGTAAAGGCTTAGACGCAGCTCTGAATTTATCAATAATCCCTCAGCCCTCTGCCAGGGCCCTTCAGGGCCTGAGCAGTCTCGCCAGGGCCCGTCACGGTGCGGGAGCCCCAGCCCAGCTCAGCCCAGGGCACCGGGTCCTCCCTGAGCCGTGCTGCAGGTCTGCCTGCCTGTATTTCCTGGATCGACCTTGGACCTGGCTCATTTTTCTACCTATTTAACAAATTGCTAAGTATATGTCATTTATTGAACTAATTTAAACAGTGGTCTTGCAAAAGAAGGGTGTTTCTCTAATTAGTATCTACCGTGGCAGGGTCCTTTGAGCAGTGCAGGTTCTGCCATTCAGAAGAGAGCTTGGCTGCAAGGACTGTCTGGAGCAGCTGAGCTGCAGTTAGGAAAATCAGTAGCTTTGGAGCCTTCATGACCAGATATGTCAGTATTGGTAACTGTGTCAAGAGCGTTTCTTATTGTTCCATGTTTTTTGTTTTAACATGCAAACCTGTCTCTGTGTTGCAGCTAGCTTTTGGACATCCCAGCAAAGAATATGTGAGGGTTATGTTTCATTTTGACTAGGAAGAAGGAGCTTGTCAGCTCAAATCAGTGTTAAAAAAGAAATGGATCTATTTTGGAAGTGGCAGATAGTTACAGACACACAGAATAATAATATAAATGTTACCAATCCACAGGCATATGGGACAAGAGTACCTACCACCAGACCGGCATATGTGTAGAGGGCATATGTAGAAATTGCCTGTATTCCCTTAAACAGAATCTTATGAAAATTCATTAGTTTCTTTTGATTTTAATAAGTATTTGTTTATTAGTCTTAGTAATAATAGTACTGATTTTAATAGTAATCACTGTCTGTCATGGTTCTCACGTGAACCATTACAGATTTTTATGAATTTTGTGTCATAAGCTGAATACTTCATAAAGATGCTATCAAAGGATATCCTGCTTTCTTAATAAGAGAAAGAGTAAGTTACCTTACATTAGGTAACTGAAAATCAAATCCAACATAAGGACAAAGACCTCGCATGCTTTTTAAGCACTTCTAAGGGTAAATCTTGGGTTTTGCTGGAATCGATGGGAGTAATTTTCTTTTGATTTCACAGTTCTAAAAAGGAATTTCATATTTTCCTATTCCATTCACAGAATTAAGAGGGATAGCACTGGCAAAAACGTAGCCCTTCTGCTGGCTAGAAGATGAATTTGCTGACCAGTTTTGTACATTCATGTTAACAGTGGGACTGGCAGGCAGCACCAGAAGCTGCATACAGAGTTGAAATCCTACAGTTCTGTTTTCTTCAGATAGTTTTGGCTGTAGGAAGATGGGAATTGCTGCAGGGGGTTGTAGCAAGAGCCTCATCTCATCCTTTCTCCAGTCTTGAAGAGTAGCCACCTGCATTTTGAGGAATCTTGTAGAGAACAATTAGGGAGGTACCTGTCTAAAGAGAAAGCTTCCAGTTGTGGATGAGTGTCTGACACAGACCACATTTACGCATATCTTTTATCCTGTTCATATAACTATAGGTGTTCTCTCTGAGAGAAAATTGTCGGTCAGTTGTCATCGCTCCAGTGGCTTCGCTGGAGCTATGACAATTAATCCCTCTGAGAGCCTGCTCTGCTCTCTCTGCAACGGTCTCTTTCTGAAACCCACTCATCTCCTGACCTCATATGCCAAGATTCAGACAACTTGATTGAGGCACTTGATTTAGGCATCAGAAACGTCTTAAGGAATTTCCTCCCCAGCCTGTGGACAGAATTGGATACCACCACCAAGGGATCCAGAGGATGGAAGGGAGGCACCATCCTCTCCCCACTGGCTGCAGAGAGGCCCTAAGTGGCATCAGAGGGTAATTTTGGAGTTCTTGCTTTAGTTTTGTTCACCAACTTCAGATGAGCTATGTGCCCCATGGGCGATGTGTCTGCATGTCTCTGGACCCTGCGTGCCTGATACAGGGCTGCACACCACCAGTCTGCATCGGCGCAAGATCCAGAGGCCACTGGGTGACTGTAAAGTCCTTTCAAATTCAGAGGTGCACAGAGCATCGGTTTTCTGAATCCTCTGTGGGACTTAACTGCCACTATTGCATCAAATACAAACCTGAGGGGTATTTAGGTAGTCTTAATCCCATCCTAAAACAATTAGGAGGAGTTTCTCAACTTCTCGAAACCCTGATAAGGTAGATCTCACCCTGTCTGTCTGTAACAGACGATTTTGTCGATATGTTCAATTGAGGTGGCTAATTTTTCCTTAGGGTAAAAAGATGTATGAAATTCCCTTATTATCTGATACAAGTAAAGAGTCTGTAACTTCTTTCTTGTTCATTTTCAGGCATTTTATCTGTTTGAGTTGCAGCTTGATTCATTTTCTCAGGGTTAGGACTTCCTTAAGGCCGCCTTCTCCTTGCCATCTTTCCACTAAAACCAGTCGGTTTTCTGGAGAACAGCAATGAGGCCACTTTATTTGTAGCTCTTTTGAGAAGCCTTATATATTCTGTGAGGTTGTTTACTCTGCATTTGTTTTCACTGCCAATTTGATCAGCTCAGTCTTTCACACTTCTCTTTCTTTACTGGAAGTTACAGCTCTGAAGTACATATCTCCGCAATATGAACTCTGAGACAAATAAATCAGTTGGCTTCTTTGCAGTGTCTCTGCTCAGATTAGTTGCTCTCTGTCCTTTTACAAGGACTTGCAGCATCAGGCCCAGATGAGCTTTTCTTGATTGGGTCATCTGTCTTGTAAAAGACGTCCCCCTTCTCTTTCTTGCTGCTCTGAGCGTCCTACTTAGAAGCTGGTGATCATGGAGATGGCTGAGTCTTAGCTTCAATCCTTAGGAGAATTTTCTCTTGAACAGTGTAAGCAGCCCAAACTTTCCTTTGAAGCCCAAGGATGTGACTGTTTAGGTTTGAGAATGTGAAACTCTTGAGAGAAAATTAGCACTCTTTTGTACTATTCAAAGTCAGTTGATCACTGGTGATCAATAATAAACCATGCTATTTATTGGACAGGTTCTGTCTTTGAGGGCATTGGAATAAAGACTTTGGCAATAGAAGGACAGAGACAACTACATTTATATAATTTAGGAAAGAGATTTCTCTGAGGACGCATAACTGGAGGCTCTAACTGTCTTCAAGGTAACCTAGTATATATCCCTTACTTCGTTAATTCCCTTCCTGTGGGATAGTATAATCCGTTTCATATGGTGATAGGACAGAGAATGATGACCTGAAGCTAAGGCAGCAAAAATTTAAAATAAACATCAGTAAAATTATTCAGGAGCTCTGAAAGTTAGCACCAAGAAAAGGTACAAATGGTAGAGGGATTAAGTACCATTTCTTAAAGGAATCAAAACTGGCAACAATTAAGGATGTCATACTAACAATTCAATATTATTTAGAACACATTTAGCGTTATTAGAGGCAGCATCAGTGTTTTAGAGGCCAAAGCACTGTATAGTTTTTGGGGTGAAAAAGTATTACCTTCCTTAGCGGTGTTGGTAAGTTAGTACATTTTTATCATTGCAGCAAATGTTGCCAGGATTAGCATTATTTTTTTTCATTAGGTGGCCAGGGAACATGTCGGATGGGAACAAAGTTCCCAAAAGCATAAGAGGGCACTGGTTTGGTTTTCTTTCTGGAAACAAATAAAACCGGGTACAGACCAGATTTCATTTTCTGAAGGAAATAAACCTAAGAATCAGTTTAGCTAATTACCATCCAACAAAATAACCTATCAGATTAAAGTTATTTACAGGTCAGTAGTAAGGTCTGTGCAAGGAATTGAAAAGAAATGCTAATAATTTTAAGGCCAAGAACTCAGAAATTAGGAGACAGTAGAATTACCATTTCTCAGAAATGTTAATTTGTTGAATATGTATAGTCGAGTACAGCCAGCTCAAGCCAGCAGTGGGTTTTGGTCTGTTCCAGTCTTGGTGGATCACACTTAGGATCAGGAGTAACTGGCATTGATAAACCCCCTAGCCTAAAAGTAGAGGTGGCCAAAACTTTTCCTTCTGTACAGGTTTTCTTTGGCATACTTGCTGAGCTGAGCAGAAGCATCTACATAACATTTTAAAGGTCATATTTGTGCATATCCTATGTATCTCCATCTCTTGGATTGAAAGGTGAAATGCTGGTTGTTTGTTTTCCTTGCTGCTTTTATTAGCCACTTCAGTTTCTGGGTTCGGTTTTGCTAATTCAACCTTCTGGGGTCCCCTTAATTCTGGGGAGTGCTCATGTTTTTAAAAGGTTTCAGAAACCACTGTCTGTGGCACATTCTGAAACACTTCTTTAGCGTTTATTTTCCAAAGACCTAAATATTCCAGTATTACTATTTTAAACTGTACGTAATTATATGTATCACTGACAGCAAGAATTAAACCAGAAGAGTTGAGGCTGGTCTGTCTTCACAGTGGAAGAGTGACTAGAGGATACTGGAGGAGTTGAAAGGACCGTTTCTATGGGTAAAGTCCTTTGGAAATGTAAAGCATTTGCAGCTCTCTTGGTGCTCTTGCTCAGCAGAACTGCAAACAAATTGGTCTCTAACACCTTATTTAGGGGTCTGTTACCAATGAGAATTCTGCTGGTGTCAAGATGCAAAGCTATAAAGGGGCGTGGTCTGTCATGATCTCCTGTCCTGAAGCTACTCTGCACTCAGGAAATCCTGTATCTTACAATACACCAGGCTAAAAATGACCCAATAAATCAAACCAGAGGAAAGGACTTCAGTTCATTCTTCTCTTAGGTGGAAGGTTAAAGTTGTCCAGGTAAATCTAGCTGTTCTGAAGCTAAGAAAATGTGCCATGAAATAACCTTAAATCGTAAGTTTTGTCCTGAAGGTTGTACTTAACATACCTGTCATGTATAATAGTTGGGATTTTTTCTGCAGGACACAGTTCAACTCCCTGATTAAAGACCATACTGGAAGGGAGCAAGTCTATTTGGGTAGACAAAAGTGGGTTGAAAGGGAATGGAAAGGTTAAAATATTGCCTTATTTATATGGAAAAGATGAACTGAACAAGGTCGTACTGGACCGGTACCTGAAAAGCCAAGAAGCGAGGCAAGCTGTAAATACAAGGGGAAATTAAACCAGTATGTTAGTATGGGATCAAAAGAAACAAAGTGGCTTAGCAAATACTTTCCTGCCGACTGAGCTGCATTAACAGTTCATATGCATGTTTTCAATCTACGCCAGCGGTGAAAGAACATCAATTTCACAAATGCAATGGGCTAAGAGTGAATAAGCACTTCATTATACAAGTTAGCAGACAGGTGGCAATTTGCAGTAATGTATTCATTTTCAGCTGTATGCCTGTACTTTAAGATGATGAATGACTATAAAATGCAGATTAAGCACTATTAGTGATAGGGAGACGAAGCAGGTTACTGATTTATTCTCTTTCCCCCCTTAGGTTTTATGCAGGTCAGCTTAATTTGATGTGAACTCACGTTTTACTGTTTAGCAACAAAGGCAGTGAAGAAGCAGAACTATTCCTCAGCACATTCTAGATGCGCACCATTATTAAAGCCATCGGTGATACAGGGCAATCCTTCCTCCTCAAGGATCCCCAAAGACTGGCTGCTCCTTTGGAGCCCTTGACGAGCCCTTGCGTGCGGAGCAGAACAAGCGGGGAGAAGCGCCGTGCGGTTTGTCACCAGGCTTTTCACTGTCCTGTGTTGACTGTGCCGATCCATTTACCATCTGACTCAGCTTTACTATTTTCCACTGGAACATTGTTAGCAAGTCGAGTCCCAGTGTGTGCTTAGGGGGTTTTTTTTTGCACCCCCGCCCTGCACAGTTATTAATTTAATGGCTACGTTATAGAAGGTGGCAGCTGTTGTTTTAAATTTGAATACAGTGCTGATTTCTCTCAAGGAGTCTTTGTCCCCATCTTAGGAGGGAACAGAAAGAATACTGTACTGGAACCATCTCATGATATTTTTACTACATCCTACTCATCTTTCTTTTTTTTGTTTTTCTGACAGAGGGTTCGATATCTTAATTATCTTTTGGCAAATCGTTATTTTTTCCAGTTTATTATTTCATATGTTTGAAACTGAAGGTATTTATAGCCTTCCCTTTTACTTGCTTCTGTCTAAATATATTTTAGGGTTACTTGCAAGGGTTAAGAACACACACAGACATCCTCTTTTAGGAAAAATGGGTGAAGTCTCCTCTTTCTTTCTTTCAGACACAGTCACACACATTTTACCATTATTATCTGTTCATTGTGGAGAAACAGAATGAAAATAAGCAAAAAGAGACAAAATAAATATGCTCCAAACCCACTTTTTTTCTAAGTAAGTTACTTAATATGGGTGTCTGAGATGGCAGTTGTGTGAAAGTAAGGTAGAAGAGATACAGGGCGTCCTTGTTTAACAAAAGCAAGCCTGTACTCCAGCCTGCTCAGAACGCTCACCTGAGAACCTGCTTCCCATTACGCTTCAAGCAGTTCCCCGGACAATTAAATTTGCAGTTATATGACATTCCTTAATTCCTCATTGGTGTCTCATTCAGTGATGATTTTCATCGCCCTATGAAACAATGTGAGGTTTCGCTTTCCCGGCAAACAAAGCTAACGGTCTCTGTAAATTTACCACAGTTTATGCAATCCCCATTTCAGGACGGCACGAGAACTGCTAGATTTGAGATCCTGGTGCGAGGTGGCTGGGGGGCAACTTACAGCATGGTCACTCTTGGGCGAGTAAACCACGGAGACATGAGAGGTCTGTTCTCACCCGGTTAAATCTTAACTCTGTGTTCCCCTTGTTACAGTGCCATGGAAACAGCAAAATGGCAGTAATTGCTTTTGGCTGGGCCTTGGAGTCCCTTCAGAGTTCACCCCTGTTGATAAAAGAGTTTTAGAAGAATGTGGAAGACGGGTAAGTCCGTTAGCGTGCGGTATTAGGGAGCAGGAGAGACCTTCCCGTTACAGCGCAAGCTAAAAAGTCGCCGTATTTGTCAGGAGGGGCAGCAGCCTGCCCACACCACAGCGCTGCTTTTTGTGTCAGCTTCCTCTCCCACCGCCTTTGTTTCAAACCCAGCGTCTTCCCAGAAAGGGCTAAAAGGATGCAGACGCGTTCGTTTTGTTACCGCTGGTTATTTAATTACACGCCTTCGTTCGTTGTTAGGCAGCTTTCAGGCTCAGGGGTGTTAAAGCCAAAAACTGAAGTACTAGCCATCAGGTCAGTGCTGTCCTACTAGTAAAGAAGAAAAAGATCTGCAGTTTCTAGAAATAACATGGCTGGTTTATTTGGTTATGTTCTTGAGACATTTTGCAAGCCAGCTAGCAAGGGTTGCACAAGTCCCGCTGAATCTCAGAATTAGCAATAAGACAATACTGTAAATGTGAATTCCTTGGCAAAGGCTAAGAGCCAGATTCTGCTCTCTGCTTCATTAGAGTAAAACATGTAGGGATTTCGGTGTAATCAGCAGACTCGTTCTAGTTTTGCACGCAGGTAATAGAATTTGGTGCAAAGAGACTGAAAAGAACTGATGTATCACTTTGATTTAGTTGAATATAGCTGTCATCCTCTGTTCAGGAGAATATTTTAATCGGGCCCCCTATAATGTTGCCTGTAGTCTATGACTAATTTCTACAGCAATCCTAATTTAATTCTGTAGCAATTTATTGACTAAGAAAGAACTAAATTGCTTGGCAGGTTAATGGAGAGAAGAAAGAACCTAGCAGGAGGGTTAAGTGTTGCAGATTTCATTGACCACAAGAGTACTAACTATAACACAATGAAACAAAGTTCCTGTAAGAACAATAAATAAGGAGCTTAATATATCACTAGCAGGCACGAGCTGCTTAATCTGCTGAAAGACATTGTGCTTTTGTCTGCTTGGAAGCCAGGCTCCATCTTGCCTGACATAACAATTGTTTCAAAGCCTCAAGCCATTAGCTCATAAAGAACACAGAAAATAATGTTGTTATTGTAGTACTTCTGCTAATTTCATCTCCGTAATATTGCCGTGCTAAATCAGAAAAAAAAAAAGTTAAAATATGTAAATTGTTCTTAAAATCAAGGGCAAGAGTGTTTGTGTGGTTTTATTGGTGTTGGTTTTTTTTACACATTATGGATGATGTTGGTAAACTTGTATTAAGTGGAAAGTGGTTTTACTTTTTCCCCTGCAGGTTTTACAATTATTAAAATACAGAGGTTATAATGTAATTTATTTAAATCTGTTCTGAGGAATGTAGAATAAAATATTCAAAATTACTCAGACCTGCTGAGGTTTTGAGGATCCTTTCAGAAGGATTTCTAAGTGTCTGAATGAATCCAGGAAGATTAAGCATCAGAAATACACTGCTTAAATAATGAGCTTGTAATTGCAGCTTTTATGTACTAGGAGCAGGCTTTTTGGTCATTTGCTCTCCTTAGCTGAGATGGAAACTGCCTCCCCTTAATTCACTTTTACTCTACCGTGGAAGATAGTTCACACAGAGCACTGAGGCTCCGCTTGCTTAAATGGTGAGGCTATAACAGCAAACTGGATCAACAAACATTTTGGTTTTCGTTAGCGTAGTTCTGATTTCAGATGCCTAATTTGCCAAACCAGAGACCAAGATCAAAATTTATTGCTGGTGTAAGCAGATGTAAATCCATTGGTCTGAAAAGGTTAAAGATATTGGAAATTATCCCAGTGCAATCTTGGAACATCAGAACTCCTTTTGCATCGCATTTCTTTGAAACCCAGCCCTCCTCCACCCCCTAAAAAAAAAAAGCAGAGGTCATGCAAGCCTTCCAAACAGACAAATTCTCAGAGCTGTGTCAGGAGAGGATTTCAGGTTGATGAAGAAAAATAACGGGGCTTCCTTCTCTCCATCCAGCTTCTACCTTCGTGGAGCAGAGCCAGGGTGGCTCATCCTCCCCGGGGTGCTGGGGCTTGCGTGGCACCTTTCATCCCCTAGTTCCAAAGTATTTTAAGCAGCACTGACATCTCGGAGCGTGCCTGTAAGCTGGTGGCACCTCTGCACAATCTTTTTTCCACACAGGGGAGAGAGTACAGAGGACTGATGGGACTTTTGCGTGATTATGTGTATTTGGTGCTGCACAAGACAGGTAAGCTAATACATACCCTTTGGCTAATTAAGACCAAATGGTTGTGCATTTGTGGTGATTGCCCATACATCTTTTGTGCGTGGTTTTGTGTCTAAAAATTAAAAAAATTATGTCTTAAGTCTCCTGTTGCAATAGCAGTACTCACAGCTTTGCTAAAGACATTCTGTGAGTCCTGCCCCAAATAGCAATATATCTGACTTGAATCCTGCCTGCTTTTTGAATGTGTACCCGACCCGTGATGGTTCTCATGTAACTTTTTTGTCTCCTTATCTTTCTTCTCTCTGCTCCACCGCCTGTGAATAGGCTGGATCTGTCGCTATGGGGGAAGGTCCAGTCAGTGTGTGCAGGTCACTTCTGCGATACCCTGCTGCTTGTTCTGGCAGAATGCTGCTTCCGTACAGGTGAAACCCTTCACCTCACGCATAGGTTAGAAATTATTCAAAAGTAGAGTGGTGAGAAATGTATTAGAGCGATCCTTTCCAAACCCGAAGGCTTGAATCCAGTTTTGATTAGAAGATGGTGAGCTAATTTCTTGGAAAGATAACTTTGGTTGCAGTCCTCCCTCCTAATACCCTTCTGTAGCTGCTGGCCCAGAGTGGCTCCTTAGTGGTACATCTAGCTGAATGTGACCCAGCGCCCTTCTGTCTGCATCAGAAGCTGAAAACATGTTTCGATGTAGATGAAAATAGTGTTTCCATTTCGTCTGCAGGCTCCAGTCTGGCATGCCTGTGACTGGAATTGAGAAGAAGGTTTCTCAGAGCCACGAATGCTTGCCTGGCTGTTCGAGGGGGCAAACAGCTATCGGCTCATTACCTGGCCATAAAAATACATTTCCTACATAGAATGTGTCAAATCCTTTTCCTGGGGTGACAGTAACTGCTAAGAGGACTGTCAGTCTGGGATAGACAAACTTGAAACGGTGCTGGAGTAGCGTTTAGTTTAGTTTTTTCCTTTTTTTTTTTTGTTCTTTTTTGTTTTAAAAAAGGGGGAAATTTAACGCTGGAAAACTGAACCAGCTTTGCAGTTTGGGATATTGCAACTTGTTAATCAATGGGGCAGGTTCACCGATAGCTTCAGGAAATCAAACTTCCTTCTGTGATCTCTTCTCAGCGTACCCAAGTTGCAGAAAAACCTGATGGTGTGAAAGAATCAGAAAGTGACTTTTAAAATGTTCAACTTCCTCAGTCCTTGACATCCCCAAAGATAATACCAAGAGCCAGTTACAGGTCTGTCTCATGCTGACATGAGTATTGCTGTTAGAAATACCCGTTCATTTCCTATTGCTCAAGGAAACATTTGGTTCTCCTGAAGCATTGTAAGGGCTGACAGGAAAGGTTTTGCTTTTATTTCTTATTTTTGAACATAAATTCCAGTATCCTCAGCCTTAGCTGTCTTTTTCTCACTTCAGTCCTGGACAGCATAGATCATGTTTATTCTTTTCAGCTCTTGGCAGCACCAGCACTTTTCTAAAGTAGCTCCCTCCTCTTAACTAACCTGGAGTGGAGCACAGAAGCAAATCTGCGCAGTGCTCAAATTGAGGAGAGGGATAACAAGGACAGGACTGGAGGTGAGCAGCAGACCTCTGCCAGCGAGGTGGCCCTTGGGCAGCACGAGCACTGCCCACCAAGGGCTGGGGGAGAGGAGACCTTCTCCGTCCTGTTTTCTGCAAGCGGCAGGGATGCTGCGAGGTGGGGAAGCTAACACTGCAGCTGGAAGATGGACTGGTATTTTGGAGCAGCTGCATTTAATTGGACTATGCAGAAGGCTCCCTGTAGACCTTCCTTGTTCTTGCGCTTCTTGACAGGAATGGTCTAAATGTGGAAAGGAGGGTGGGGGGAGATGAGGGGTGATACAGGATTGCTGCTGTACCCACTGACTGGTCCGTGCTCTATGTCCACCCCCATTTCAGGAACAAGGGGATGTTACTTTTAACTAAACATTTTGTTTAAGGCTTTACTGGTTTTGAGGCACTGGTGGATAATGATAGTGGAGAGAAAAAGGCACCTTTTTTCGGTCACAAGGTAGTTAGGAGATGTTGTGTCTTCCTCTCCACCTGCTCAGGAACAAGACGATGAGTTAGGCAGGTGGCCGGACTGAAGAAGGTCACTTTGGTTGTGTCCGTGGCTCACGGTCGGGTGAGCAGTTCACCCACAACCCTGTTAAACTGCCCCAGACACAGTCCTTAAGGTCGTGGTGTGTCTCTGCTGGGGCCTCTCTTCAACAGGTTGCAAGATGGCCCTTGTTTGAAAAACCATTAATAAATGGAAGTACTTGTTTCTTTCTGTCCCCAAAACTCTTTCTTCCCTCAGTATCTCCTGGGTCATATATGGGATGTGCTGTTCTAAGCCAAGATTCACACTTCAATATAATTAGAATGTCATCCCTATCTCTGTTGTAATTAAATAACAAGCCAAGCATGGGCAGATAGGAGACGTAACGCTGCTGGGCTGCCAGCTTTGGAGAAGAGATCTGGGTAATTTGTTTTAACAGGACAGTTTATTACCAGCTTTTCTTCTCCTTAGACAGATCAGCGCTTATTTTCTCCTGCCTGTTAATGACAACAACAACAACAAAAAATGTGAATTAAAAACTGTTTCCTGCAGTTCGTTTAAAAATAGACTTGACCACAGCCAGTGTAGGCAGCAGTTGTCCTATGGGACTAGTCCCCTTGCTGCTTGAGGAGTTGGGGCATTGGGTAATGTAATAACTCCCCCCTTTTTTTTAATAGCTGAGTCTGAGAGAACGGGGAACCTTCTGCCTTTCACTGGGTTCAGTTCCTGCCGCCTCATTGCCCTGTTCTTCCCTCCCTTCCACCCCCCCAAATCTCTAGGTGCCTCCCGCTTCCCTTTCTGCCAGCCGGGAGAGTGAGGCTGTGAGAGCCGCTAGACCCGGGTGTGCTCCGGAGCTCCCCAACATTCCCCACTCCTCCGAGACCACGCGGATACCTGCCCCGGCCCTGCATCGGAGACGCTGAGGGTCTGCATCACGCCTGGCCTGCGACGTAGGGGACGTCTCACTGGACTGAAACACTGCGCAGTGAGAGCTTAAACTGGTCGGGGGCCGGCGGGAGCCCGAGGGCAGGCGGCTTGGGGGTTTGAGCGGCAGCGTGCGGCTGGCGGTGGGTGCCCAGAGCGCAGCAGCAAGCGGGACGGTGGATCGGGACCGGTGTGGATTGGCAGCTGGGTGATGTGGATAGCAGGCAGAGCTGTGGGTCTGGAGACAAGTCCATCGGCAGGGAATAATGCAGTCGTGAAGGTTTCGCACAAAGGCGAAAGAAGGGACTTTGACAGCAGGGAAAATGTCTTGCCTTTAGAGATGGGGGATGGTTAGACAGGGAGAGGTGGCTGGAGGAGGACAAAGCACAAAAAAGCCAAAAAGCTTTAGAACAGGGACAGGAGGGTGGAGTCTTTAAATAGACATTTGGAGCTAAGGAACATCATTACATACCTGTTCACTCTGCATCCAGGCAGATTCCCAATGTGTCAGCCACTACAGAGTCTGTTGAGTACGAGAAATTTCGAGGCTGGGAAGTGCTCTAGACCATGTTTACACCCTGAACAGTTTGGATGTGAGACAATTTAAGAGTCAGAGGTAGGGTTCTGGCCCAGCTTTGACAACAATGCAAATGTAGCTGTGATTTAACTGGCAGCAGTGTAAGTTACGGAAGTGTTGAAAAGCCTATGCCATACATTAAAATACATAACAGAGCTGTTGATGTTGAAATACTTTTTTTTTTCCTTAGACCATACTTGCCTACAACCGATGAAATATTGATGAGTATTTCAGCACAGGAAAAGACTATTAACTTTTGGCTTTAGCTGACTTAGCTAAGAATTTGAGGGCTGCGGCAGCTCCATAAAGAATTCTCTGACATCAGTTCACTCCTCCTCACATGAACAATACCCCAAACTCATTCCTCTCTCTGGTCTCAGCTGCAGCGTTTTGGCACAGGGAAAGGGCACCCACTGCTGCCAAAGAACTCGGTGCTTTACGGATGAAAACCAAACATCTTGAATTCCACCTGGAGCCTGCTGGCAGTGAATGGAGGGCCCAGAGCAGTTATGTGGTGTTTTCTCACAGTGACACGTGACTTGGTAAGCGGGATCTCGCATTACCTTTTGCTCCCCAGTAGGTTCAAGGTGCAATCCCACAAAGAATGCATTGTAGAAATCTAATCCTGAGGTGACAAAAGTAGATAGATGCAACAAGGTTCCTGCATAGGCAGGGAGTCCCAGTGCATGTCTGCGAGATACCTGCAGCTTGTGAAGCCTTTTGTAGTTGCTCCAGAAAGAGTTTTCAGGTGTGTGTTATTTTGCATTGCGGTGGGTTTTGCTATGTGGCTTCCATCCTGCTGTCCCATCCAAGCAGCCTTTCTTGAACAAGAGTCTGGGCTAGTGCCCTGCACTTAGGACAGTGTGTATATTTAGTAATTACATTAATAATTTAGTAAAGATGTGCCTGCTTTTCCCAACTTTCAAATGGCTCAGCATGGTTGCACTCTTGTTTTCTCATAATGAGCTGTCTACAAAAGCTGTATCTTAAATTTCGTTCCAGACCTTTAACAACCTGAGCTTAGTGAGAGAAACAAACTGCCAGAGGAAGCAATTAGCTGAAATTTACCTGAAACCAAAACCTCACCCAGTGACATAAATGAATCCCGAGTGGTTCATGCCTGGGAAGGAGTTTCAGCAAGTGGAGATCAAGCTGCTTTTCAGCCTGGATGCTCTCAGGCTTTATGTCCCTTGTCAGATGCCAGCTGTCGCCCTGTTTTCCTCAAGGAAGGCTCCACCAGCCTGAACTTGGCCCAAGGACCTCCCTGCATTAAGAACAGGGTATGTGGATATAGAACTGGATTTGTCCAACAAAACAGGCACTTTGGGTGACGCTTTGGCTTATCCTTTGGTAACTTCATGATGCTGAAAGCTTGACTTGTTTACTGGCCTGGGCCTGATGATCGGTGATAAACCGGAGGGGTCCCAGGGATCTTGCCCAACAAATTAACGAGTCTAGCTTTGCACCAGACAAGAGAGAGTCAGTCTGCATGACCTGACAAGTGTTCTGTGCATCAGGATGTGATTAGCTGATGGGCCAGATAGCAAGATGCAAGTCCTGAGCGGCTGGGGCTTTCCTTAGGGAGTCTATTTAACCATGTGGTTGTGTGGAGGCGGAGATTACATAAATGAGTGGGAGTTGGGGTAGTGTTATTTATGTTACAGGCTCATCCTGTATGTGTGAAGTGCTGGATGCAAATAGTGCGATTTAGAAGCCGGGTGCTGTTGGTGTATATGCTGCAGCATGCTGAAAGCTGAGCGAGCCGGCTGGCTGGCAGCGTTTGTGACTGGTCCTGAATGTCCCGCGACACTTGGTTCCAGACGGCAGACCATGTCCGGCTGGGACTCATCAAAGGATGGAAGAAGAAAGACAATAATGCTAGGAAAGCCGATAGTCAAAATCCAAATCTGATTCTGGAAAATATTTCCCACCTTTATGATGAGCCCAGGATTTGAAAAGTGCTGCACCTTAAAGCGTGCAGATTGCAAGCCTGAACTGGTTGTGCGTGCTGCCACTGTGTGCGAAGGAACACTGATGCTGTGTGTCCTTCCTGCCTGTTTTAATACTGCCACCCTATAAACCTGCTTACAACCAAATAATCCATGCAGAAATTGCACGGGTTTGGTTAATAATGCTTGGCAAACAGCATGGCCTGGTTATCAACGTCATGGTCTGATCTCTAGGCAACAGCTTCTCTTCCTCCTCGTGCTGTTGCTCTTTCTGAAATGGGAGGGATAAAGAGTATCCATTAGAACTGAGGCAGGCTGTAAAGACAGCACACCGCTTGGGAAGAGGGTGCTGCTGTATCTTCACTAATAAATCAGGATCATTATCACACCAGGGGAGAGAAAGAGAACCCAGAGCAAAAGCATCTGGGGTGAATTATATCTCTGAGCCTGCTGGAGCTCTCCGTCTTCCCGAAGCACTTGCTTCAGCTAAGCCTCACTGCCTGCCAGCAGCCATTAATCCCATCCACTCCTGCCGGAAAGCTGATACCGGGACGAGGCAAATATTTCTTGTGTCTTGACAGTTTGGGTTTTGGTTTTGGGGTTTTTTTTTTCAATACTTGCTATAATGAGCAAGAGCCCGGAAGGCTCGGAGTGCTTTCCGCAGGGTCTATGGATGTGTGTGTGTCAGCGCAAGAAAATACAAAAGCCAGAGCAGCTTTCTCTTTGTGCAAGTTCAATCGCCCCTTTTGGCTCCAAATACATGTGCATATATAAAGAGAGGAGTGACAGCTGCTGAGCACAGGGACTTAACTACAGCACTGTGTCTCTACAGGATCCATTTCCTATATACTACTTTTCCTACAGGGGAATTTGGGGGGTGGGGTGAGGGGAATGCCAGTAGCAAAACTCCTGAATTCATTAGTTTCTGGTTTCAGCCAGACTTGTTAAGACACAAATGCCCTGAGTGTGATTTTCTAAGAGTAATCCTGACTTATGCAACTAATCCTATTTGGTTTTTTGGTTTTTTTTTTTGTTTTTTTTTAAGGGAGGGGAAACACCAAAGGTGCTTTTTAGCTTAAAAGCTTGCTTGGACAAAGCTTCATGCACTGGTAATGTGATGCCAGAACCATGGCCTGAAGACCTGTTTCAGGTGATGCGTGCTAACATAACACAGCATGTCAGAGAATATTTTACAGACATTTGCTCAGTATTTATGTCAGATTTTCCCAGGGTTTGCTATGGTACAGTACTGGCGCTTACTTGAGTACGAGCTTGCATTTTTCAGCCAGTAAAACCTTATGAATTGGTCTGATGGTCTTTTGTTCCTCAGCAAAGAAGGTGGAACTCGAACCCTCGATAACCAAGTCTGTATTTTTTTAGAAATAAATGTGAGTCACGAGAGATTTGACCTACTTGTTCTATAAAATGACACAACTAATGCCAGCAAGCCCTTGTTGCGGGGTTTGTCTCAATGACACCTAAGGATGTCATTAAGCAGCTGCGTTGTACGGGCGAGTGCGGTGCTGCTGCCCTCTAACAGCACATGGTATTTTATGCCCTGCACGTTTTCAACATCCTCATTCTTACACCACTTCCCTCTGCTGCTAGTCTGGAACCAAAATACTGGATTCCTGACAGCCATCACCAGGCTGTTACAAAGGGGCTGGGTCTCCTCCAGTTGTTTGTTTGGAGGGAGCCTGATAACTTGGCATGGCAACGCGGAAGAGGGGTGGATCTCAGCACTGCTTTTCTCCTCCGTGGAGGCTGATTTAGACTATTGTTTCCAAATGAACATACCAGCAGCTGGGCAGGTTCTGAAGCCGTGGCTCTCAAGCTGCTCTGCCTTGCATGAAGCATGTTTTGATGACCGGGGGCGGGCTGAGTGAATGAAATTCTCATCCCCAAAATGTTGATTTGCAGTGCCTCATGCCAGTGCTCTTGAGGAGCTAGGAAAGAGCTGTGTGCTGGATGTTTACCAAGTGCTGAATAATGCATGGTAGTGAATCACACACAGATTTCCCTTTCTTCCTATTAGAATTATTGTAAGCAATAATACAGTTGACCCAGAACAAAAATAACTCCAACAGACGATGGTATAGTGAGGTATTAGGGGACTCCCTATCTAATAACCAAAGCTTAAACACTGAATTTACCGTTCCCCAAAAGTTTTGACTGCAATACATTACAGCAAATGGTGTACTAAGACCTTTCCTTTAAGGAAAACAAGAAAGAAAAACAAAGTGGTAAAAATTGATGCTTAAATGTTACAGTAGCTCATTTAAATTAAATGTAAAGTTTCTCTGTTTGCTATAGAGAGGGAACTAACGATAACAAATGGCGACAGGTGACATGAGAGAGGATGGGTGAACAGGTTTTTCTGAATAATACCTAATGAACTGGATAAAATAATGGAGCAGCAGTGGAGTTTAGGGGACCCTTGATATCACCAGAAACTCCTCCAGAAGGAGGTGTCCCAGGCTGGGTAACAATCCTGAGTTACCTGGATAACAATTGTTTGTTACTGCTCTCTCCTTAGGCTAGCAGAGAGGAATAAATAAGCCATTCCAATCACGTGGACATTGCTAACTCCTCCTGACTTAGCTTTGCTTTCACTGTTTCTGTTTTGTTTTGTTATCAGATTGCACGTGTGAAAAGGAAAAGGGACAATATTTATAAGCTCAAGAGAAGACAAAAAGATAAACTGTCTGAAGTAGTAAAATTAAATGGATCCAACTTAGAGCTGCCTCTGTTGCTCCAAACAAGAGAAACCCTCTTTCTTGTGGTGAGGGGGGCTGGTGTTATTCATACTGCTAGTAATAGTGAGCAGGGTAATAGATCACCAATACTCCTTTTCCTGGAGCACCTTTCTCTTCTGCTGTTCTGGTCCCTCCAAACAGTTTCTGCCTCCGGTATTAATAATATTAGGCTCTAAGTCGTTCCAGAGGTTTCCTTGAAGTCAGCAGGTTCCAATATTATTTGTTCTCTTGGGGCAAAGGACCATCACAACTGATGTGTTATGTGGTTGTTATGCTCTGGATTTTGCTCTCATGATTTACGACTTCTCCAGCTACAAAAGCTGTGCAATAGCAGACTTGGGGTTACGGCTACAGCAGCAACAGTGTGGTAGCGCGCAATAATACCGCAGTCTGCAGCGCTCGTAGCACAATAGAATGGGACAAAACCAGTCCTACACCACCTGATGTATTACTGAAAAATGGTTGTTTTCATTAAAAATCACTAAATGCCACTTTTGATATGCTGCTGTTAGGCACCTGAGTCCAGTTCTGACCAGCTCTGCAGAACAGCAAGCTCCTTTTTGTAGAGCAGGGTTTTCAACTTCAGAGCGTGTTCCTTTCTGCAAAGCTGCTGCCTGTGCTTTTTCCTGACTTAGAAAAATGGTTCTCGGATCAACCGACTTCCTCACAAGGACTGATAGCTGCTGCTGTTTTCCCCGAGACAGGAACACTGTAGTTGCACATTTTTGCCATTTACTCGACATCGCCTCAGTAGCAAAAACCTCTTTGTCATCAACTTGATGTGTACGTATCATATATGCATGGCACTTGGCAATGCCTATAATTGAGGGACCTCTGGCTTCCACCGAGTGTAATTTTCTGCTCTCCCAAGGCAAGGATGATGCAGGTGCCGTCTTGCCGCTCCCCGTGCTGAAAGCAACACCCAGGGGAATACAGTCTGCTCAAGTACAGTGTGCTGTGGAAAGCGTTTGTAGGCTTAAGTGCTTTGCCTCAGCTTCTCCTAGATCTCAAAAATACTGTATTTTGTAGGTACATAAAGTTATTTTTCTCTCTCTATATGTCTAATTTTCTGTGTTATATACAGAGATGCTGGTGATCTGTTAACGACCGTAGACAATAATAAGAGGGAGGACATTTGTCCTTGGTGAGAGAAACAGGATTTCTCTCATTTGGAGGTAGAGGCAGCTTTGAGTTAGATCCGTGCCTTGCTGCTTCTCTGTTTGTTTACAATTTGCTGTGTAACTTCAGCCACGGTAGTTCATTTTAAAAGGTGTATTGTACACACACTTATCGCACAGTTCTCTCAATCTTTCACTGCCTACAGGAGGGACAGCACTTTATTCTTCCCTCTGTTTTCAACCTATTGCTTTTTGATAACTCTCTTATGATTCCTTCTGTACTGGGATGCTTGCCTCAAAGAAAATGACTAAAATGAACCCAGCTGTACCACTGGGTCAGGCAGCTTCTCCCCCAGTTGTCCTTCCTTGGAGACTGACCCTGGAAAACCAGCCGGGAGGAGTGCTGAGGCCGGCTATCGTGTCGGGAGAGCGTTTCCAAACCTGAACGGTGACTGATGGTGACACTTTGCTGAGAGGCATGTTACTCTCTTACTGAAGCCTGGTTTCCTTTACATTCGTTCTCAGGGCTTTTTATTATTGCTCAGTTTTTGGCGTTTTTTTTAACTTGACGCGTGCTGCGCTACAGGGAGACGCCTCCAGTCCCTTCTGCTTTTACATGAGTTTTGGTAATTAAAGGTGGTAATTAAAAGCAGCTCTTCTTCTGCAGGCTGGAGTAACGCCATTCTCTGTCCCGGAGGCCGTGCCTCAAAGCCAGGCTCTCCCTTACAGCAGAGCTCAGCGTCCTCTTCGGCTTTTCCCGACGCTTTTCTTTTTTCGGCTGGCGGTTTCACCTCCGGGCCCGGCGGCCACAGCGGCCCCCCCCCAGCGGCGGGGGGGGGGGGGGCTGGATCCCCGCCTCCCCTCACCCCTTTCTTCAGCGAAAGACGCTGAAAACCTCCCTCTTCTCTAACGAACTCCCTTTTCTCTAACGGGGGGAGGCGGGTCCCGTAACCCCTTCCCTGAGCACCTTTCGGAAATTAATGTGCGGCTGACGGCTGCCGCCATGGCCACCCTGAGGGAGGGGCTCAGTGCGCATGCGTGAGGCCGGGCTGCGGCAGCGGCCGGCAGGGGGCGGTAGC
>JAVJGG010000039.1:1657872-1668923 GCA_035590195.1 Aviceda cuculoides | reverse complement strand
CCGGCCCTCGGCCTGGCGGGCGGCTGGAGCCGCAACGCTTTGCTGCGGCCTGCGGCAGGGCCGGCCGGGGCTGGGGTTTGGCCGCGCTCCCTCGGGGGCGGCGGGGTCCGGGGCCGCCACGGGAGGTTTCCGAGCGGTTTACTGGGGTGCAGAGCGACCCTAACTCTTTCCGCTTGATGTTTTTACTTAAAAAGGTCGGATTTTTCACCCTCCCAAAGCGCGGATGGCGACTGACGGGTTTCTGCGGGAAAAACGCCCTGACAAGAAGGGCCGGTTGGGTGAACGTCGAGCTCCCCCGAGGGTTTTCCTTCGTGTCGCCGCCGCGGGCGCGGGGGCGATGGATCTCCTCCCGATGCAGCCCCCTCGTCCCGGTCCTTGCCGTGCCTTGCCGCTAGGAAGGTGCGTACGTGTAAACGGTGTCATCTCAGGCTCTGACTGTAGCTTTTTACATTCTATTTTGTGGCGGCGACAGTAGCTGGGATCACCGTGTTCAGCTTAAAGACTTGCAGCCGCTTCTTCCGTCTGCGTGTTTTGCGTGTTGTTCTTCTTGCAGAAATTTTTTGTATGTTTACTCTCACCCTTTTCCTCCCCCACAGCCCCCAATTTTTTATAATTTTACAACCTCCAATTGCAACAAATAGCTGAATAAAGCAGTGATTAAAATCAAACTAAGTATCTCATCACGCAGCTGTGACCCTCTAGAAGAGAAACAGATGCCCTAAGCTGGTTTGTTAATCTTTCTGCAATGACTCTGGGGAAATCCGAATGAAGTCTTGCATTTTTCATGTTGTTCCTGCAAATTAATTACCTTGAAAGTTCAGCTTCAAACTAAGAAAAAAGTTCTCTCACTTGTAACAACAGCAAGCTGACAGCAGGTCCAGTGGAAAGCTGGTGTACAGTTTCACATCGGTAATTTCGTTAGTTTTTCTCACAATTGTAATCCCTTTTCTCGGTCGTATTTCATGTAGAAATATATGTATATATATACACAGCAATGTACAGTACAGGTGTAAGCTGTTATTTGGTAAACAAGTAAGGTTTTTGTTATTTGTAAAGTAATTTTATTTCTTTTTTTTTTGGTGGTGCTGCCACTGTTTCTAGCCAAAATTTTTGCATCGGGTTATAGGACAACGGAAGAAAAGGTCCGTGTGGTCACAGCTGCTGCCAAAACATGAAACAGAGTTCATGGTAAGTGGATTTTTCGGAGGCTGGGGATGCGGGGGTGGGGTGGGGTTACATCTCATGAAAGAAATTAGGATGTAGACAAAATGTGTTGCTCAGACAGTCAAGAGTTTTGGGGTTTTGTCTGTTTTTGGAGGGGGTGCACTGCCTAGTGATTTACTCTTCTGAAAATTTCAGTGCTAGAAAATGTACAGGTATTTCTGTAGTCGTTCCTGTACCTTTTACAGTTGAATCCCACTGACATCACAGTCATGACAGTGTTGTCCCTGTCTCTATTTTGCCTGTTATTTCCCCACAAGCTTGGCACCACAACATTTCTTCATCCCGCATTTCTACCCCCCGCCCAGTAGTTTCAAGATGTTTGGGACAGAATAACACAATTTCTCATTTCAGTTGCGTCTTTACCTTGTTTTATCTAATGTTTAATGTACTTGTTTTCTCTTTTCCTGGGGATTTTGTTGCAGAGCGGGGATGGGGGATACGCTGGTAGGCTCGGGCTGTAACACATGGTACGGGAGGTGTCTGATGAGCGCAGCAAGTCCTGGCAGTGCGTTTTGTTAGGTCCCTTGCTCACGGCGCAGCTTTTATTTTTGGGAACGTCTGGCGTGTGTGTTGACTTGCTTCACTGAAGTGTTTTCTTTACAGGCCACAGCTACCCTGTGGCCTCGCAGGCTGGGTGAAAGCCAATTCTAACAGCGAAGTAAAACCGTAAGGAACAGTGAGTGGAAAGGGGGAGGGATGAGTTCCACCGGTTACGGCAAGGGCTGTATGACATTCCTTGGAGGAGTGGTCCTGGAGGACCATGAACCGAAAGGCTCTCCCATGTGAATTCCTACTAAAGAGTAAAAATATATTGAGCTAATCTTTTGGAAGGTGTAAACACTTAAAGACGTTTGGTCTCCTGAAGTGAAAGAAATTGTTAGAGCACACAACGTCGTCTTTTTCACTTGAAAGAAGAGCTAAAATAATCTGAAGTGAATTTGTCTTCACCAGTTTAGCTTGCAGGGCTGTCTGAGGGGGAATTACACAATAGATTTTTTGACCTTCAGGAGGGGTAAGTGAAAGCGTTGCCACTTCTGGGTGGAAAATCTCAGCTGAGGGAAGGCACATAAAAGAGGCTAAAGTTGTACTGATGCCAGTTGTGACTTTGCCAGAACAGGTTTAGTTGAGGAACGTGGAGAGGGGTGGCTGCTTCAGTGTTTTGGACTGTGATTCAGTTTGCGTTCCAGAGCTCGGGGGCAGCAGTGGGAGAAGGGGGGTAACTCAAGTGGCCCTGACCAAAATCGCCTCTAATGGCCAGAAGCTGGTGGTGGTGTAACCTACAGGACTGTGATAATCCTGGAAAGAATCGCTCACTGGAGAAGCCTCTCTGGCTTAGCTGGGTAAATTAAAAGAGCTGCTTCAAGCTGTGATTTACCCGTGGCATTGCACATTAGATGAGCTTCCCTAAATCGCTGCCGTTTGTGCCCTTGCTGGTTTTTGCCTGCTTTCTGGCACATGCTGTTAAGACTCATCAGATTTCCCAGGGCAGTTGCAGTGTGACATGAGGAGTAACTCCTGTTCTCACCTGTGAGTTAGAGTGTGAATATTGCATTGACTTAAGCCTAAATGCACATCTCTGAGCTAAAGCAGAGTCTCAGCATTCCTGTTTGCATTCAGAGCCCTACAAGCTCATTAACAGTTTGACTGCTTGTGCTGTGTAATTCCTGACAGGTTTTAGAAAGGATTTTGTAATCGTTGTCTTCAAAGGGGAAGATAAGAAAGGAATGTTGCAGAAAACAGAAATGCGATTACAGCTGAGAATCTGAAAAGAGTAAAGCCTTAGCATGGGAGATAGACTGCATAACCTGAAAAGCAAAGGGAATGTCTAGCTTTCAAAATAAAGCTAAAAATAGAAGGGGAAATCTCAGCATGAAGCCGGAGGATCCTATCTTACAAGACTCTCTCCTGTGCAAACACATCTAATCATTCATTGACTCCCCCCCCCCGCCCCATACTGCATGAGCATTTTAGGTGTTTACAGACAAAACGTAGAACAAGAAAGCTGAAAAGTGGATTACACAGAGACTACACAGCAGTTTGACATGAAAAGCAACAGAGGAGCTCTCAAAAAAGAGCCTTCCTTTTCTGTCAGCCTGAGTTTTGTGCACAGCTATACATGCAAATATTCTTAGAAAATACTGAACTAAGCAGTTTGGCAGGGGATTAACTTCACCTTCCAGGCTGACCGGTGATCAGCCCTGAGTCAAGATACAAACTGACCCTTAATGGAGGTGGATTTCAGTAACTAGCTGAATGCAGCCTCGCGCTTGGTCCAAGGGAAAGAATTAAGGTGCACATGAGCTGCACTAGCGTGCCGTTGTTTGAAGCTTTCAGGACCTTTTGAAAGTATTTCGCTTCTCCTTTTTGGTTTATCATAATGTCCATGCGGCAAATCCCTTTGAGATTGTTAAACTTCCCTGTTAGAATTTCATTCCAGTTTAATGACCACCATCTGTTACCAGCCTCTCAAGACTGCACGTAGTTACAGAACTACAAGTATTTAGAGACATGCACTTCAAGAAGCGGTGGGGGTCAGTGGAGCTCCGTGAGACTCTCTCAAATCTGTTTATCTCAAATTTTGTACTTTTTGCTTTATTTGCTTCCTCATAGGGCGTCTGTCACCTGCCAAATAAAGAAGATGGAACAGCCTGTCCACAGCACACCTGACACATACACTAGATCTCTGCTACATCCCGAGCGTTTGGTTGAAGATGTGCATTCAGGCGTCTCTTCCCTGGAAAAAAGACGGTATTGAATCGGTACCCAGCCCCTTTGTGCTGTAGGGAAGCCATTGTGCAGCTGCTGATCTCTGCAGCGGGTTGTTGGCGAGAATGCCATATCTCAGCTCACAACTGCAGAACAGACTCCTTTATGTCCGCTTCCAGAATTACGAGCTGCTTTATCACGCTGCTCTGATGCTTTTATGTTGGCTCTGAGCAGGCCTACCAGCACCATAACCACTGGTTGAACGCCTGTAATTCATAGGCCAAGGCAGTTGTGTGGTACTTTCCGTTGATATGTGTTGCAGCCTAGTGTCAGGCTTCTGGGAAAATAAATTTACAGAATTCTGAGTCTGTGCACTTCACAGGCAGTAAATTGAGAAGAATGGCTGAGTGGCTGAATTCCAAATGGTTTCTAACTTCATATTTGTCTTCCGTGTATTTTTTTTCCCCTCTCTCTCTCTCTTATTCCAGGCTCACCTCCTGGAGAAAAGTATTACTGCAGTGTGCTGTATTTCACAAGCGCTGATATATTCAATACGAGCATGAGAATTCGTGCTGTGGAAATGGGCTTCACAGTCAACGTGCCCTGGGCGTGATGGGTCAGTTCATGTCTTCGTGCAGGGCGTTTTCTCTAGTTACATCCTCTGTGTGATCCTCTTCTTAAATTCCTCTCTCAGTGTATTCAGAATGCTTCTGGCAGTACTGTAGTTCACTGAAGTTTTTCATTGTCTCCTGACTGACACTGGCTGCCACTGGAGCAAGGGGAGGCAGCCTGTTTACCTGCAGGCAGCACTTGCACAAAGAAAGCACCTCTTGAGCCCACCTCACCTATTTTGGAGAGTTTTCCCTTTAGCCTGCAGCTTGGGTCTTTTTAAAGACTGAGTGCTATGCACAATACACTGTTTTCCCATTCTTTTAAACAAGATTTATTGATGCCCTTTGGTTAGGTTGGGGGCAGGGGGAGGAGGGGAGGGCTGGCTGTCTTATTTCTCTTGTTTTAAAATTGCATGTAGCTCCAAAGGTAATGAGGCATCTTACTTCCTTTAGCACAAATAGCTATTAATACTTACATACCTTTGTGCCTGTATGAGAAGGTCTGTGGCTTCTGCGCAGATCTGTTCTACTTAGAGCAGTTTCTCTTAATTGTGGCAGCTCAGGGTGGTACCAAACTTCTGCCTTTCGAGTCTCACCTGTAACGTCCTTGCAGGCGGTGCTGGGAGGGCCCTTCCAGTAGAATGCGAAGGCAGCATCTGCGAGTACGTCCGCCGAAGTACCTGCAGCCACAGGACGAGAGCAAATACCTGCTTGCCTGCATGTCACCTAGTGACACTCGTGTAGTCTGCAAACAACCAGGCTTGAGCGCAAGTGTGTATTCATTCCTTAAACATTACAAGAAGCATACGTTAACTGATGTAAGCCCGTGGTGCCAGGGTAGCACGTGAAGTCTAAATCTTGCGTTACCTCATTTTGCTGTGTCTCTCTTGCATAAAAGCATTTACATTGGGTGAAAACATTGTGTGCTAAGAAAAACCTGCAGTGAAGGCAGTACAGTAGTCAGAGCCCTTGGAAGAAAGTACCTTGTCATTTGCTTGAGCGCTCAGTACGAGTTTTATCAGACAACAGCAGTACCTTCATGGTTTTGTCTCTGTGCGAACACCCCTTACTGCTTATTACAAAACCCAGGGCAGTCTGTCAAGGAGATAGTGTAGCTAGATCTCTTTTGGCAATTTACTGTGTGTAACACTCTTAAAAGCAAGAGGTCGAAAGTCCAAAGAAGTATGATGGCTTGTTCAGTGGTTGCACATTTTCTCATGAAGTAGCACTGTTACTTCTATATAGTCCCTGAGCAGCATTTTTTTATAGCTTTAGAGCCTTTTGGATTATTCAAGTGAAAGTTTTGCCAATAAAGCTTCTAGGATTAAAAACTTGAGTATACAGTGTACAGAATTGGTGTAGCAGAAGGCACTTTATAAATAACGATAGCTCAGAGTAGGTGCTGGCAGTAAATGAGTGCTGACATTGTGCAGTTAAGTTATAAACTTACTCAGTTCCAAAACTTGACACAAGTTTCTCTCCTATAAGAATATCAGGGAATTAGAAGGATTTTACCAGAATAATCTGACTTTGTACATTTTTCTTTGAAAATGTGCTTTAAAAATAAGGGAGGTATACAGAAGGAAGGGGAATGGGGGAGAAAAAACATACTTTATTCTACTCCCCCTTCAAAAAAATCAACAGAGAACAGCTATCTAGTAGCAGCAGCTTGTAATAGTGATATGCAAAATAAAGTATTATGACTTTCCACCAACTGCTAAAACAGCATAGCATTTTTCCTGAATTTGGCAAAGAGCCTTGCTTGTCTGCTGTTTCCACAGCTAATCACACCTTTAATTTTTTCTGCTTAATGGGGACATCGAAGAGTTCAGCAAGAGAAACAGAGAGGTGAAATGCCTCTCAATTCCCACGGCAGAGGTGGACCTTGGCACATTGTTACAGAATGCAAAGTCATTGTCACAGCTGCTACTGAAATATATTTTGCATTAATGTAAAATGAGCATACCACAGAGTCAGACAAAGCTACAGAGCTCTACAGTTTCAGGTTCAAGGTCTGTCAAGGATGTTGTACTACAAATTTGAAATGAGCAAATCTAAAACAGAGGTGGAATGGACATTTTCTTCACATCTTTTGCAGTCTGAAAAGGAGACATGTAAAACCTTTCTGTGTGTCTGTGTTGGCTCATAAAAGCCTTAAATAATGGGGAAAAAAAAGGCTTAAAGGTTAAAAAAGCTTAAAAGCCTGAAATCCTATGGAGCAATCACTTCTGTTCCAACACCATTAAATAGTTAAGGGTCATTTTGCCAGAGTGAAAAACACTGAAGTATTTTGATCATACAATTTCTGCTTTTTAAATTAAGCTAATAGTAATTTAGCTTACTTGCCTAAGGAGAAGGGAGAGGACTCTCCTAGCAGTCTACCAGCCTATTACTGCATATCACTTGAGTTTGTAAATTAAAATAATCCCCATGCACCAGTACCTGCTGTGGCTGACCAGCTGGAAGGCAGTTTTGCAGAGGTCCTGGTAGACACCAGCCATGGGCCAGGAACATGCCCTTGCAGCAAAGGCAGCCAACAGGCTGCGTTAAGGGTTGCCAGCAGGTCCGGGGAGGTGATCAGCACTGGTGAGATGCCTGGAGTGCTGTGTCCAGGTCTGGGCTCCCCTGTGTGAAAAAGACAGGGACAGACTGGTACAAGTCCAGTGAAGGGCCACTAAGATGTCAGGTGACTGGTGCATCTGTCATACTAGCAGAGTCTGAGAGCTGGGGCTGTTTTGCCTGGAGAAGAGAAAGCTTAGGGAGGAATCTCAGTGTGTATAAATACCTGCTGTTCGGACTAAAGATGAATCCAGACTCTTCAGAGCAGTGCCTAGCAAAACAAAAAGTAGTGGACAAGCTGAAATACAGAAGTTGCCACTTAAAAAATAAAAAAACATAGTGAGGGTGATCAAGCAGTGCAACAGGATGCCCAGAAAGGTTGTGGGACATCCTTGGAGATACTCAAAACCCAACTGGACACAGTTGTGGACAACCTACTGACCTTGCTGTGAGCAGGGTGGGTATACTGGACAGTCTCAAGGTCCCTTCCAACCTCAACAGTTCTGCAGCAAGCACAGGGTAGTTGGGTGTTGTCTGTCTTAGAAACTGGTCTTTTCAGCTATCGTTTGCCATCTGTGGAAAATGTTTTCATCTGCTGCGTGGACACTTTTTATCCAGCACCCAAGAAGCTAGTCTTTGTTTACTGGCTAAACTTCTGTTATATTGCATGCACTGCATGTATGTGGAAATCCTCCTTGATTGTAAAGGGATTCTTTTCTGCCTCAGCTGCCCTAGCTGCTACATTCACTGCTTTAGAAGCAGCGTGCTTTTCTTCCCAATATATCTGCTAATGTTCTTCCATACGGAATTCATTCAGCTGAAACTGGCTGCAACAACTGCTCTGTCTGTTGTAGCTTTTAAACCCCCAAGGACGTATGCCTTTAGCCTACCAGTGCAGATTGTCTTCCTGACAATCAATCAGCCCTGTCTTTCCTCCCTGCGCCCTTACATACTTTGTAGCTGCATATTCTTTTCTCCAGTCCCCTAGAATGGTTTTCTTTACTTACATATCTGTTTCCACCAAACTTGTTGGACCAATGGCCTTGTAAGCAATGTAGGTAACAGCTTGTAGTTGTTGGGTGCTCCCAAGAGCCTTGTGTCTCAAGAAGGGCATTTCTCAAGCAGAAGGCAGTCTGTTCTTTCATCTAAGAAAGTGACTGCTTGCATTCCTTCAGTTGCTGTTACAGGCTATGTGCCATTACCCCATTCTTCATAATGGGGTCTAGAAAAAACATTCTCATTGCACGTGACAAGGTGGAGCTTCCATTCGCAGACATTCTTGCCAGGAACCACCTTTCCTCTGTTTACAAAAGAAAGGAAACACCTTCCCAAGTCAATACAGAGCAGCGCTGTGAACGTACCTCGAAGGCTGATGTACTGTCACAAGGAGGCACGGGAGAGCAGTAAATAGCCAAAGTGTTCCAGATATATTGGGGTGGGAGGAGGAGGACTAGCACCAACCTTCCCTAGAGAGTAGCAAGAAAGTCCTGGGAGAGTGTACACTAAGTATTCTTGATACTGTGTCCTGGTAGGCTGAAATACTTCCTTTCTCTTAAGGTATATCACACACTCACCCCTTTGGGATGTTACCTTTACTGTTTTGAGATCTTAAAAAGAATTATCTTGGTTCTGGGATTGGGTTGTTCCTTTTGCATTTGAAGCATCCTTTTCAGCCATCCTTTCTTCAGCTGGGGGAGCTTATGCAGCCTGGCTACAGACTTCTGCAGCAAAAGGAACAGTAGAGATACAGCATAGCATTGGTGGAGGGCTTCATGTAGATGTGCCTGCTTGGAGAAAATTAAAATTTCAGTACCTAGAGAGAAAAAACCAACCTATTCCGTGCCTCTACTTTCTGATACTCTCAAATATTCAGCGATCCATTCCTGCATAAATTTTAAAGACACAAGTCAATTCTTGGCAAAGATCACAGATGCTATTTTTGATGTAAGACAACTTTTCTCCCTTTCCTGTTTTTTTTAGGACATCAAGCCTTGATCTAAAAGCTTCAGCTGATGAGCAATAAGCTAGGTAACTTTTATCGATTATTTTCAAAAAAAGCACCTGATTTAAATATATAGAATTGTCTAATGCAGGCTTTTAAACAGACAGTTACTTAATCTAGCAGCAACAATCCTGCCCCTGAAATCTAAGACAAGAGACTGCAACAGACTGCCCCTCTTCTCTTGGTTAGCCAGTCTTCTCCTGGTTAAGAGATTAATCTTTTGAGCTGCTGCAGGCATTCTTCCCTCTCAGAACTTCAGACTGCTCTGCTAGCTGTCTCCTGTGGTCCATTTTTAGTTCTCTCTATCCTGTTCAATGTATAGACACCAAATGAGACATTTGTTACAGGTGCTGTCCTGAGTTACTCAAGGTACATGCCAATTATCTTCATCACCATTGTGAGAGGAGGACTCATGCAGTGCTGAAGCTCTTGACAAGCTGTTTTTCTTCCTTACTTCTAAACCCTTTCAGTGTGGCAATACACTGTGACCCCTCTCCTCTTGTGTGACCCACACTCTGCCCCTAGATATGTTGTAGTACCATCAAATGAAGAGCTCCAGGTTTCATTGGGCTTACAGTACCCAGAAGCCCAGCCTGATAAACTCGTGCATCTCTACCATTCCTAGAGTGAGCTTGCCTCTTCATCTGAAAACCTGACAGCTCTGATTTTAGAGCTCCTTTTAAATCACTTCAAAAGGCAAGGAGTATTTTGGACTTGAGAGCAGATCCCATCACTGATTATCTTTGGGACAGCAGTTCCATTCTTAAGAAGCTACCAACCACTTGATTTTCATTCAGTTTTTACACATCATCAGCATGGGATGTGTTGCTATTTGAATAGCATGTGGGAGTAAGCCACATGCATTACAGAAAGTGCAAGCTTGACAAGGAAACTCAAATATTGATGACTATTATGGGACCATGCTTTAGTCTGGTAACAGTGAGGCTGTCAGCCTTTACAGGGGCACAGAGTGGTTTGTACCTGGATTGTGATCAGGCTACTCAACCTGTACTGACTTAAATCAAAATTGTCACACAACTGATTTCTACTCTTCTCCATCCTGAGCCTACAGAACTACCATGTTTGTACTTGTTCTTACATAACTAAGATTTATCATTAGTAATACAGGCTACAGATTGACACTCTTCATTTCTCAGTTCTGTATTTCTTAGAAAGAGAAGTACTGTCTGTGAATGTTCCCCATTCAGGCAGTGGTGGGTAACATGACAAAATTTACTTGGTAGTGCCTGAAGTCCGTACTTCTTCATAGTTTAGACATTAAGCTACTATTTTGTGTTGCTCACTGCTTACTATTGAAGACAGAGAACTGCACATATTTAGAACCCTGTATGGTTCTTGACTGTCATTTAAGTAGCATCAAAAAAACAACAGCAGGAACTTACCACGTTTACAGACATTCCTTAGGCAGCACCTACCATCACACCCACACCTTCTCCACAGTCCTCAAGAAGGGGCACAGAAACCTGCTTTCACGGTGGGGCTTCAGGCAGGCTGACACCAGGAACGACCCCCTGCCCCATCCCTCCCCTCAGGCCGCCACAGGAGACCTCGGTCCCCCGTTCCCCTCTGACCCCCACCCAGCTGAGGCAGGGGGGGGTGTCTGGTGTCCCCTAAGGACACACCGACCTCCATGGGCTCCTGTGAGGCCGCCAGCAGCCCTCAGGCAGGGAGCCCTCCACAACCTGAGGGCCTGCAGCAGCTGCTCCCCCAGCACCACCACCCCGAACCGCACCGTACAGCCGGGGGGAACGGCTGGAAGAGGCCCAGCGCTGCTGAGGGGCTCCAGCCCAAGCTCCTCTCCCCTCCGCAGCTCCAGCCCTTCTGAGGGAAGAACCCGCTGACCGCCGCTTTTATACGGGGCGGCGGGGGGCGCGCATGCGCACAGCGGCACCTCGCCGCCTGCGGTCCCGCCCCGCCCCGCCCCGTCC
>JAVJGG010000039.1:1638140-1655623 GCA_035590195.1 Aviceda cuculoides | reverse complement strand
GGCGGCGCGGGCTGAGCCGGGGGGCGAAGCCGCTGTCGGGCCCGGTGGGGGAGCGGGGAGCGGGGTCGGGGGCTGTCCGGAGGCCGGTGGTCGGTGCTGGGTGCCGGTGCGGAGCGGTTGCGGGGAGCGGGATGTGGGGGCGTGTGACGCCGCGGTCGTGGGTTGCTTGGTGCGGGCGCCGGAGCATCCCGGGGGGAAGGGGTGGGAGGAGGGGGTGCGGGTGGGGCCGGCCCGGGCTGCCGTGGGCGAGGAGCCCCGAGCGGTCCGGGAGCTGTGCGCGGGTGTCTCCCGCTGCCTTCGCAGCGCTGGTCGCCTTTATCCTGCTTAGGCCTGTTTTGGCCCTGTAATTACGGGAACGTTGTTCGTCATGGGCGTGTTGGAGGGTTTTGCTGAAGTTTCCCCAGGCCGTCTGTAGCAGAAGCTGTCAAGTGCCTGGTGAGGTGGAGGTTGGGGGGAATTATGTCAGTGTGGGAACGCTTCCCCTTTTGCACGGTGCTTCTGTGGGTGGGATCTGGATGTTGAAGTGAAGCCTGTAAATGAGGAAAGTAGAACAATGTAAGAAGATGGTCTTCTCTCTGTAGGTGGGTGATGCCAAGCACAGCCATGAAGAAAAAGGTAAGAACTGAAAGGAGAATCCTTTGCAGTTGTGTTTTCCTTCCCCATCTGCACTTGCTAATGTCGTTATGTGTTTGCGTCTCTACCTCGGTGTGTTTTTTGGCTGCCAGGTACCTCTAATACTCTCAGAGTCAGCAGATGTGTCCTTTCCTTAAAGTGCTAGAAACTAAAATTGGATTTGCTGGCATGAGTGGTAGGGCAACCTCGCTGCAAGAGCCATCCTCTATAACTGCTGTATGAGTGTTTCTGGTACATGTTGCAAAACCCTTTGCTTGCTGAGTACCTTCCGCAGCGTGAGGGAAGAGGATATGCTCTAACCTGCTTCGCTGGCCCGTGGGGAGACCCTCCTGATGTGTTACAGAAACTTGCATGGGGAGCCTCAGTAATTCACTGAGGGTGCCTGGGAGGATGAAACTTAACCCATGGGGATGGGGGGTGTGTGTGTGTGTGTAGGTGTATTCCAGCAGTAAGCATATTCAAAGCCATTAAAGTGGCTGCGTAGAGAATATATGTCTGGTCTTTCCATGATGTGCTGGGATTGGGTTTCCTGCCTAGCCCTACGTGCTGGTGTCTGACCCCTTTGAAAGGTCTCTGCAGTCTAAAACTTGGGAATTGGGTTTGCCCGTAGACTGACTTGGGCTGTGCCTTGGAGCTGTATTGAGTTTCTGCACGTGCTTTTTCTGCAGGTGGAAATAAGAGATGTTGATGTTCTGTCTTTCTGCTCTGCGTGTAGCTCAGGGGAGAAGACAGTGTAGGTTTTCAGAGGTTTGCTCTGGAAAGGCTGGTAGGTATGCCCTGACCAGCCTGCCTCTCTGAGGAACAGTCCTTGTTACCAAACCATCAAGGCACGTGGTCAGCTTCTTTTTGGAAAGGGTACTCGCCAGCCTGTGAAATGTTGCAGTTGCTCTCAGAAGGATAACTTGTTCAAACAGGGTGGTGTGATTCTGCCTCTCCTGTTTTGCCCTGAGATTCTGGCAGCTGCTGCTGTGCAGTCGCAGAGCGAGGTTAGGAGTCGAGCAAGCGCCTTCCCAGCTAGCGTTTGGCACTGCTGCAGGCTGGGCAGGCAGACTCGGGCCGGTTGCACTCTCATGAAACCTATCCTTGATGATAGATTTTCAGAGCTGTTGCCAAAGACTGAATTTGACTTTGTAACTGGAACTTGTTTAACAGCTGTTTTTGTGAGCAAGTCTGCGTTGGCTGTCACTGTTGAGGGGTTTTTAATTTTTATTTTTAGATCACAATGTAGAGCCTTGCCTTGTGTGACTGTCTCCCCTCTTCCCTCCCTTAGTCATCACCTAGCTTTTAGCTGCCAAAGGTGCTACCTTTCCTTTGGCCTGATGGTCTGCAAACAGCACTCTGGAGTCAAGTGTCTCCCCTATATGATAGCCTGGTGCACTTGAACTGGGCTGTCCCATCTGCCTTTAACTTTTCGCTGGTCTTCTGACACCTAAAACTTGAAAAGTAACTTGTATTTCACTTCTGACTAGGAAGAGAAAGCAGGTTGCATAATGAGAAGGAAAAGAGTGTGATTAGGAGAGAAGTAATGGGTGGAGAACACCAGTGCTGAGTGGGCAAGGGATTGTTTCCAGCCTGGTCTTAAAGGCTTGAGATAAAGCTGATCCTTTGTCTTGGCAAAGTCCTTTGCTGTCATCAAAACCATCAAGCCTTCACCCGTGGCGCCGGCGCGTTTGGAGAGTGTGCAGGTGCAAGGGGCTGGGGACAGGGGAGGCTGCGGCAGCTTCGGGAGCAGCTCCCGCTCTTCCCCGAGTGCTGGTTATGAGTCCTCTGCCAGTGTGTGTTGGGAAAAGGGGGTCTGGTGGACAGTGGCTGTGGGCTGGCTCACTTCCTTCTGGGTGGTAGGCAGCCCGCTGGAGGAACAGGAGCGTGGTACCTGGAAGGGTAGAGATTCTTGGGGGCGGTGGGGGACGTAGTTCAAGAATGCAAACAAGATGCAAAGGTTTTCAGTCTGACCATGATTCAGTGACCATGGATAACAAGGAGGTAAGGATGTCGGTCTCTCACGCTTTCCCAGGCGTGGTACTCTTCTTTGCCTCTCTCTTCTGATGCATTCACATCTGAAATATGTTGGTCCTGTGTTTTGGTGGCTTTGGCAATAAGGTGTTAAACCCCAGGGAGCCGTGAAGGACTTAGTGCTCTGTGGCAGCTAATTCTTTCTTCTCTTTTTTTTTTTTTCTTCCCAGGTGCTGCTGATGGGTAAAAGTGGGTCTGGGAAGACCAGCATGAGGTCCATTATCTTTGCGAACTACATCGCCAGGGACACGCGGCGCCTGGGTGCCACAAGTAAGACTTCTCTTCTTTGAACTGCAAGTTCTCAGGGCTCAAACCCCCTTCATTAAAGGGGCGAGGCTGTTCCCTCCAGCAATCCCTGCCTCTCCTCTGGAGTAGGTGAGTGTCTGCTGATCCTCCCAGCTGCCACACCTCACAGGGAACTTCACTCCTGAGTTCAGCTGAGGGGAGGTAGGAAGCTGGAGTGAAAAGGAAGGCAGCACTACGTTCAGTTTTGCTGCTTTATTATTGAACTTTTATCCTTAACTCTTTTTTGATCAGGAAGCAGCCTTTTCTGCAGCTACAGCTATTGTTGGAGGAGTGTTCAGAGCCTCCTTATGGTCCTCCTTGTTGGTGAAGCTTTTCTGTTGTTAGCCAGCTGATCGTTAGTGCAGCTGGAGGCACAGTGATCTAGCTATGCACCTGTGGTTTTGGCAGGATGATGCACTAGGCTTAATTAGTGTCTTCTGCCTTTGTTTTTTTTCTCCAAAGCCACTGATCTGAAAAAGCAATAAATGATTCCTCTGAAGCAGTGGTATGAATTCTCAGGATCTAATGCTCCTCACTGGGAAGCGTCTGTGAGGACTTAATGTCATGGATTGGTGTACATTTCCTCTTTGCTGTAAATTTGGCCTGTTCATAAAGTTTACATTCTTTGTGTTATGGTTTTATTTTTTTGAGGCTTGCTTAAGGCTTTGCAGAGTGTGCTGGAACTAATGTCATTCTTAAAATACCAGAGAAGATGTTGTAAAAGGGGAACCAGCTGCTGTGGTTCTCAGGAGAATAGTGTCCTGAGCAGAGAGTAGGAAGGCTTGAATTACTCTGGGAACTGTCTCTTCCTGTAGCACCTTCAGCTACAGATTTGCGTACAACAGTGTTGTTTAGATGGGATTTTACAAATTGTGGGCTGTGTTGCGAAGAATGGCATTTTTGGCTGCCCAAGGAGGTAGCTCTGATCTCGGTGTGTGGTATAGTCAGTAAACTCTTGTTGTCTCTTTCCAGTTGATGTGGAGCACTCCCATGTTAGATTTCTAGGAAACCTGGTATTAAACCTCTGGGACTGTGGAGGGTAGGTACTGTTTATTCTTTTGCTTTTGAAACTGTTGGGGGTTAGCTCTGGGGAATAAGGCTGGGGATGTAACAAAACAGAGGTCCTCCTGCCCCAGAGGGACGAGTATGCTGCTTGTGTATGAAGGGAGTAGAACAAGCTTCATGCGTGCACTGTAAGACTGGCGAGACAGCTCTGGAAAGAACGGATGCCACCTCTTAGGCTTGTGTGTGGAGGTGGGTGGAAGAGGTTGGCGTGATTACGCTGTCTCTTGAGTTACCCCTACATAAAAGGTGCAGTGTGCAGGTCCACCCTTCCCTTGCTGCCTGCTATCTTCTGCTGGCAAAAAGCCTGAGCCCTTCACCTGGACTTTCTCCTGAGGTGGTGGGAGGTGACACGGGTTTCAGAATTGCTCATCACCAGCTCGATCCAAATGGGATGTGTGCTGAGAGGCAATGCTGAAGGTTGACAGTGATCCTGTGGCTCCTGGAAGCAGCTTTTTGAAGAACGCTCTCCCGCTGACAGAGCCTCAGCAGAGCTATCCAACTTTGCTAAGCTTCATCAGCTCTCACGTCCTCATGTATTGTCTGAGCCACATTCAACGGAAGTTAAAGGAGATTCAAATCCTGTAATAGCAGGCTATGCTGATGGTTTTGGTTATGTTTTAGCTTCTGCTGCCCTGGCTTTTTTATATGTAACTTTCTAAAAGCCAGTCTGGGTCCAGAAGCAATGTAGCTCTGTTTGCACAGGACACTGAGCAGCCAGCTGTGATGTGAGGGAAGCGTCACCTTCCTGTGAGACTGGTGAGCAGATGCTCTTCAGGAGCATCCAACTTGGCTTGGTTGGAAAGGCTTAGGGAGCCATACGTCATGGGGAATATTGCCACCCATGGAGTTCTTGTTTAGACTCCTGCAATAGGGTCTGTAGCTCAAAATGCAAATCTTGCCTTTCTAGCAAGAGATACTTTACACATAGCACCTTTCCTGACAATGCTAAGCAAGACCTGGTTGCTCTGATGGGAGTCTCCTTGCTTTGTTGCTTTGCTCCTTCTCAGACAGGACACCTTTATGGAGAACTACTTCACCAGTCAGCGGGACAACATCTTCCGCAATGTAGAAGTCCTCATCTATGTCTTTGATGTAGAGAGCCGTGAACTGGAGAAGGACATGCACTACTACCAGTCATGCTTGGAGGCAATTCTTCAGAACTCTCCTGATGCAAAGATCTTCTGTCTAGTGCACAAGATGGACTTGGTGCAGGAGGATCAGCGGGATTTGGTGAGAAGCTGATAGTTGCCGTAGAAATGCCTTCAAATAGAGCATCTTTTGACTGTGCTAATGTGTTACGACTTCATACTTCAAATACAGCCCCATCAGCGCTATTCCTAGAAGGGTTTCTCAGATGCTAAGAATTGTCAAAGCCCTCTAAGGTTTTTCTGCCTTTTCTAAATTGTATGTCATTGCTATCTCTTGCATGTAATCTAGTGGAGAGCAGAACCAATGTTTTTTAGTGACAAGTACTCTAAGCCTTTTCTTTTATAGCACTGTTTCTAGTGCTTTCACCAGACCTTGGCTCCAGAAGGGAGGTGGAACCGAAAGGAAGGTAGAACTGAAAGAAATCCAGCACCCTTAAACTCGCAGGTCACCATGTGGATGGCTTTGTGGATGGTGGTGGTGACAGTGACAGTTGGTTTCTCTTTAGCTGTTGCTTTCAGTCCAGCATAGGCTCTGTTCTAAAGCATAATCATGAAAAAAAAAGAGTTGAAACTTTGCCACTTAACTAGAAGGTGGTTTCTATCGGTTGATTGTGTCAGTTTGGCCTGCCTGCCCAGAGATCACCTCTTAAGCACTCCTCTGTCCCAAGAGGCATCCTGCAAAGGCTGGGGATCAACCTTTCAGAGATGTTTGATGTTTTCTGTTCTTTTCAGGGCTTTTGAAAGGTTTCAGGGAGATTGGAAGATGTTGAGTTCCTACCAACCTTGCTTTTTCAGCTTGGACTGAAAAGCAACCAACTCCTGATACCAAAAGAAGAATTAGCTTTGTGGGTTAGACAAGCACATCCCTGGCTGCTTGGCCACTCCCTGGCTTGCAGCAAGTTTGGAGGCCCCTTTAGGCTGTTGGCTTTTGTCTGAAGTAAGAAGTCTTATTAAACTCTCTTCTGATTCCTGGTGAGTATGTGCCTGGGCAGCTGTAAAGGAGGCCATGCGAGGTCCTGCGGCTGAAGCCACACCCTGACCTCCCTGCACAGACAGACTTCTTCCACATCGCAGGTTGGCTTCAGATCACTCATGCTGCCTGAGAGTGGTGATCCTCCTCTTCCAGTTTTAGTTCTGCCCTCCAGCTCAGTGCAGAAATAGCTCAAAGTTTGTTCGTAGGGTTGATTCAAGGAGCTTTTCCTCACTTCCATCTGCCTTCCCTCCAGACTGAAGGATGAGTCTAAAGTCTTCTTGATGCAGTCCTGTCCAGATTTGTTTTGGGACTAGTGGACAAATGCTGGTTTTACATAGTTGTGCAGGGTTTAGTGGGGCCCTGAGGTTGAGGGGTAGACAGAAGAGGGGCCTTACTTCAGACACGCTTTCAATGGGTATCACTGCACACCCATCAAGATCTGTTTTAAGGTAACTGCTACTCAGAAGAACACGCAGATACTGGGCCAAATCACTGTCTCTATAAATCTCACTGAAGCCTTTGGTATCCCGGGACCCAAATGTAAGTGTTGGCCTACGCAGCATTTCATGGGGATCGGTTAATGTTCTGTCATGGTCCTAAAAACAGTAAGCTAAGGTGAAGGTGGTCATCGTGTCTTCCCCTGCAGAGGCACGTGGCTGGCTGTCCTGCTGCTTCTTCAGCAGTTCTGTTGGAGCCTGGCACAAGGCTGTCTGGTCTTTGCTGTTCCCCCTGCCCCTCTTTTTTTGTAACCATAAATTCTAAGGGCAGAGTGTGGTGTGAGAAGAGAAGACTATAAGTACGTGCCTCAGAGCTGCTCATATTGATGAACCTCGAGTGCTTGCTTCCTATCCTGTTCTCAGTGATGGAGCTTTTTGCCTGTGACCAGGGACTTGTCAAAATGTAGGTCCTCAGGGACACTCGTGCGTGTCTGCTTCCATTCCCAGTCTGCAACACCCATAGTTATTTCAGCTTTGAGTCCCAGTCAGATCTATTGCGAGACACCCAGGATCTGCCTGTCCCTGCTGCTCCAGTGGAAGGGGTTTCTGCCAGCCTGTCCTGGCCAGCGTGCTGTGCTGTTGTTTTCTCCAGTGCTGTAGGTACTTGAGGTTTGTTTGAAATTCATGCTGTAAATGCAATACAGCAACCACACCAAAGGCAGAAATATTTACACTAAACTGCTAATCATTTTTTTTATTATTTCCCAGATTTTTAAAGAGCGCGAGGAAGACTTGAAGCGCCTTTCCCGTCCCTTGGAGTGTGTTTGTTTTAGAACTTCCATCTGGGATGAAACACTTTACAAGGTTTGTACAGTTTCCTCTCCCTGTCTGGCTTCCCCTCTCCTGCTTGAAAACAAGAGCATGAGGAAGCCGAGTGGTTAGTTGCTACTGGTTGATTGGTGACTGGCCCTTTTTAGTTCTGCAGCAACTGCTTCTGGAGGTTAGCTGTTGTAAATGGCATCTGAGCATCCTGGTATTAATTAGAAAAAGTAAAACCCCTCCACATGTTGGAGTCATGGTGTCAGTATCTTAATACTGCTTAAACACTTTGCCTGGCTACTTTAGAAAGAGCTGCTGCATCTTTTAGTCATGTTTATCCATGGAATTGTTTCCTGTGTTTCTCTGCAGCACTGTTAAAACATGCGCTTTTAGCATCCTGGGAATTTGCTTTGCTTTCAGGAGGGGAGGGGATTTTTTGTTTGTTTGGTTGGTTGGTTGGTTTTTTTGCTATCCGTCAGTCTTGACTGCAGTGTCAGAGGTCTTCCAGGTGTGGGAGTAGTGAGTGGTACCTGGGCTGCACTGAGAGCAAATGATTGTCACAATTGTCAGCTAATGTTAATAAGCAGTGGTGGTAGTGGAGTGGCTGGGTTGCTTGTCTGAAGGTGAGGACCATTTGGCTTTCTCTTGACGTTGGTGGGACTTTGCATGGCAGATTTCACCACCCTGGCAAATCCATCCCAAGCCGAGGCAAATTCCCCTGCCTTCAGTGTACGATGCGTTTGGCTGAGGCCGGTACAGCACCGTACGCCAGACATCACCCTTCACAAAGCACGTACCCAGCTCCTTCTAGAAATCAGCCTTTCCAAGCAGTGGTGTACCCTGTCCTCCCGCAGGCATCCCTGATGTTCATCAGTTATGCTGGTTACTTTATTCGAGCAGGTTATACAGCAGCAGACCTGTGCTATTCTAGACACAGCCCTGCTGGAGCTCTTCAGAGCTTGTGCCCTTGGCTTGGGCTTTTAACTTTGCGTTTGGCAAGTGAGATGGTAGGAGTGTTTGGTAAATATCAGGTACTTGATAAGTAGGAGACCCCCTGACTCCTGGGATGAAGCGTTTTGTCGGGCACTGACATGAACCTGGGTCAGTAGGTGGGCAGTGAGGTAAAGCTGAGCGTGGAGGACCTGAGTCTGAATGAGGACAGACGCCTATTACGGCATCCCCAGTCCCTTCTGGGCTTGTTCCTGACTCGTTGGGTTAGATTAGAGCTTTCTGTTTGGATCAGTGATGAGCTGCCAAGTATCCATCTGCATGTTGACCTTGCTGAAGATTTAAAAAAAACCTCTGAAAACCTGAGCAAGTTTATCTGGGAGCAGTAGATAGAAACCTCTGAAAACCTGAGCAAGTTTATCTGGGAGCAGTAGATAGAAGCATTGCAAGCTTAAAATGAGGATGGTTTAAGTGAAGACATTACTCAGGTCTGGGGTGCCACTGGTAGTCTCCACTGGAGTAGAGATACCTGGACACAGAGGTGGGAGAAGCTTCTCAGTCTTACCTAGGCTGTCAACACCCAGAACTGCAACTAATCCATTTTTGAGCATGTTGCTTAACAAGGGGATGAGGCAGAGGAGTGCTAATGCAGCCCTTATGTTGTGTCTTTCTTCGTTGACAGGCATGGTCCAGTATAGTCTATCAGCTGATCCCCAATGTCCAGCAGCTGGAGATGAACCTGAGGAACTTTGCTCAGATCATCGAGGCAGATGAAGTGCTTCTGTTTGAGAGAGCCACTTTCCTGGTGAATACAGCAGTTCTGCCCTTCGGGTTCCTCTGCCCAGCCAGGATGGAGTTCCCTGGATGGAAAGTGCTGTTGTGGCAGTAGCCCAAAGAGAGGTGCCAGCGCCAGATGGCAGAATGCATTGATCCAGGCCTTGTGATATTGAAAGTAGCTGACGTGACTCCATGGCTCACGGGACCTTCCCAAAACTTCCACTTCTAGCAGTTGAGCTGAGGGCTTGATCGTTATTTCCCTCTTCCAGGCTATGAGGGGGTTTCATATCCCCATTCTGTTGTCAGCTGTGGGACGTTTTTGAGAATTCCTTTCTGCACAGGGCAAGAACCTTCTTTAGCTTGAAATAAGCCTTTTCAGTTCCTCCTGGCCTGGCATTTTGACTGGTCTTGATTTCTGCTTTTATTTTTTTCGTCTGATGCTCTACAGACCCAGAGTATGGATAGAGGATCACAAGCAATTGGATTGCAATGGCTTTTGAAGTTACCGGCTGCACGGTAACTGTGCTTCCAGTCTGTTGTCTCTGCAAGGCAAAATGCATTGGTTAAAACCACCACTGCTGCTTGTCCGTCCATACTCTTGGTTTCTGGATTGGCCTCTTCAGACTTTGCACCAAAACCCTTCCTGACCTGAAGGAATGGGTTTGAATTTTTTTAGAGTGTTTTCCCTGATGGCCAAATGTGTGATTTTGAAATGATGGAGGGAATGTGGAAAAGGAACTGTTACTTTTCTCACTTTTTAAACTATCAGATTTTTGGCACCATTTGGCACCATATCAGATTTAAACACCATTTTTGGCAAGTTCTGCTTTTTGACCTTTTGTAGATAACAAATAGTTCCACCTTGGTGGTATGTAACAGTACTTTTGTTATAAGTACCTTTTTTAATGAAAAAGAATAACTTTTGCTACAAAAATTCTATGCTTGTTTTCAGTGTAATGGTGAATTTTTACAAGACTCTTTCTCCTCACTTTTTTCATATATTTAAACTTCCCCTCAGGACTCTTTTCTCCTGAAGTGAAATCTTACTCTGAAATTGTATTCAAATCACAGTAACAGAAAAACCTATCTGGAAAGTTAAGGAACGGACTTGCATACAGTGAAGGCTTTGGTATGAATGCAATACTTGAATCTGGCTAAACCTGTACTTGTGTGAATGATTGGGCAGGTTTAAAAAGTAGGACATACATGATTGTTTTAAGGTGCTCAAGGGGACACCCCCCCCAAAACCTTAGTTCTCGCAAGCCTGTTAAATGTGACTCCATAGGTAGAAAAGAGTTTAACATCCTTGCGCAAGGGCGTCTGACACTTCCAGTAGCAGTTGGTTTCATGATTCTTAAGAGCTTAAAGCGTAAGGTTTTTAAAATACTCCTTTTTGGTTTGCTGTGAGAGCAAAGGTGATGCAACTGTCTGATTGTGTGCCATTCCCCTTATGCAGTAACTGCAGTTCTTGGCCTCTTAGCTAATTTGGCTGAGGAATAATGGTCTGTAGGCTACCAGCCTTGTGAAAATGATCGGGGAGAGATAGCTGTAGATCACGCTGCAAGGATTTCCAAAAACTTTGGATCCTCTGAATCTTTGCAGCCAGGCACTAAGGTCTGCATGTTGCTGCCGGATCACTGTGTGGGAGGAAGAGGAGGGGAAACGATCTGAATGCAGGCAGCTTAGCACGGTCTTGGTCTGACTCGGTGAACTGGTGGAGAAAGAACTCCTTAGGAAACCAGCTGCTTTTGTTCTGCCTTTCACAGGGAGGAAGGGCTTGCTTTGGCTTTGAGAGCAGTGCTTGTGCATCCTACCTGTTGCAGAACAGGAAATTTCTCAGGTTCAGTCCTTGAGAATCTGCAGCACGATAGGCTTAGGAGGGAAAAGCCATTCCAGCCTTTGTCCAGTGTCTGTTTCTCCTACCTGAAGTGATGGTCTTGCATTTTTTTTTCCTCTCCTTGCGCTTTCTCTTTCTTTGAATCAAGATTTAAATTGCTGCTAAGTTGGAGTATTCACATCTCAAGTGGAGGTCTCTTGCATATCTTACATCCTTGTATCTGTGCTCGTGAAAGGCTTCCTGGGGATTGTATTACTGAGTCTTGTTTGACTATGAAAGCAGCACAAGTATTGTTGCAAACGATTGCCAAGATTCAATCCGCAAAAGGCAAAGGGGAATCCCTGTGCTGGTCACCACCCGTTTCCCACGATTGCTGTCAAGTCTGAGAAACCTGTGCTGAAATAAATTGCTAACTCTGCACTCTCTCTCTTTCTGCCTTCCAGGTCATTTCTCACTATCAGTGCAAAGAACAGCGGGATGTCCACAGATTTGAGAAAATCAGCAACATTATTAAACAATTCAAGCTAAGTTGCAGGTGAGCTGGTTTAATCATTAGGTGGGGAAGATACCTCAGCAGGTATTTCGGCTTCATCCAGAAGCATGAAGGCTCTCCAAATTAATACTAGGTCTATGACTCCTCAGCGAGCTGAGATGCTGTAGTTAAATTGCACCATGCTTAAACACAACTGAGTTAATTGTTATCTTTTGTAACTTCCTCCTTTGCTGATGGTTGAAAGAGGTTTGTTTTGAAACGGCCGTTTTCTTCTAGGCCTCATTCTCCTGGGCAAGGTGGGAAGTTCCAGGACTGAACTGATAAATTAGTGACAGTCAACAGTGCTGCAGAAAGTCAGGTGGAGAGCTTTGCTTCAGACCCTGTACCACACTGCTGGTCTGGGAGGAAGAGGCTTGCGGACCCTATTTATCAATATTTTGAACAGAAAAGCAGAAAGCTTGCTTTGGAGTAGCTTGGCTTTTGAACAGCCTCCAGGTTCCACAGTGGGTTGGTAGTATCTGCAAGCGTTTGGAGCCTGAGCAGGATGGAGAACTGGCTGCATGGTTTACAGAGCCGTCTCTGGATATTTCAGTTTTATACATACTTCTGCTGGTTATCCACAGAGGGTTCAACTGGCCTTCTAAATGGCTGAGCTGTTACATCCGTGGGGCGATTGACGTTGACTGCCTGGGCGTAGCAGACTCAGTCAGTGGGGTTGCATATCTTGAGTTACCTTCACCATTCAATTGTTCTTGTTTAGCTTAAACTAAAGAGTTTTTTCTTTTGTAAAACAAAACAACAAAACCACCCAAACTTGTAGTCGCACCTGGGTGTTGCTTGCCAAGTGGGGACTCAAACACTTCTTTGTTACCAACAACTCAAATAATGGGATGTTGGGTACACGGGCGCAAAAACTGTTTGAGCAATGTTATAGTAAATAGTTCATTTACTCTTACTTTTTTTTTTTCTTTCGTTCTTTTTTTTTTTCCTCCCCTCTTAGTAAGCTGGCAGCTTCTTTCCAGAGCATGGAGGTCAGGAACTCTAACTTTGCTGCTTTCATCGACATCTTTACATCAAATACATATGTGATGGTGGTGATGTCAGACCCCTCAATACGTAAGTTGAAGCAAAGATAAGCCTCTGGCCTCTTTTTTTGTTTTGTTTTGTTTGTTTGTTTGCAGGGACAAAAAGCCGAATGAGTCTAGTTTAAACTGTATTTCCCTTGTAAAAATGACAAAACACCAGGCAAATTAGTAAAACTGGTGGTAATTAAAAGACAAAGAGGGATCTGCTGTCCTGCTGGCTTGCCCTGTCTGAGCAGAGGGTGGTGGAAGGTGGTTAAAAAGGGACTTACCTCACAGAAGGCAAGAGACCTGTGCCTTTGACAGCCGAGCTATTTGTTGCTGTCGAGTGGAGGATCGTAGCAGTAGTGGGGAACCACTGTAACAGATGTGACCTGATTTAGTAGGTCATGTCTAATAACCTATTTTGGGCTGTTCTGATCTGGCAGCCCCAGTAATTTTTGGAGAGGAGGCAGAGATGGATCATATTTGAGTTTTTGCTCTTGCTGCCTGAACTGTCTTAGTGGGCAAGGACTCTAATTATAGTAGCATCTATTTATCTTAAAGAACAAACTGCAGCCAGCAGCGCCAGCCCCTACAGGCACAGCGTGACTGTTTAACTGTTTGCACAACTCCAACTGAAACCGCTCCATTAGGATTCGAGGTGCTTAAGGGACACCGTCCAGGACAGCCTCGTGGCTTACGGTGTTGATGCTTCCCATCCTCCTTTTTTCGAATGGTTTTACTGAATTAGGGAAAACCCGTGTAAACCCCCTGGCCGGATTACCAGCTGTGGTGATACTGCGATTAGAAGCAGCAGATGAGCAGCCGCGGTGACTTGAGCGAACTGCTTGGCTGTAGTTGACTCTGGCTCTTCCTTGGTGTTGTGCTGAGGTCGGCAAACAGCCCAGACCTTCTGGCGTTAAATTTTGCACGGCTAGGGAGCAGTGGGGTTGAACTAAGAGAGCTTGCTGACGGGGACGTTGCTTTTAGGCAGTGCTTAACTTCTGAGGACTTGGTTACTTGCATTCCTTTTAATTTGTTTTATCTCCCCTGTTCCTTTTCCGTCCTAGCTTCTGCGGCTACGCTGATAAACATCCGCAATGCCAGAAAACACTTTGAGAAGCTGGAGAGAGTGGATGGACCAAAGCACAGCCTGCTCATGCGCTGATTGCTGGCCAAGGCACACGGTCTTTGGGGGGAGAAAAAATGAATTGGAACTACTTATTTTTAGGAGAATCTAACAATGTTGATGTCTTTGTTGGGCTTTGAAATGAGTGTGCTGCTTTATTTTTTCTCCTTTTAACGTTGGACACTAGTCACTCGGAGGATGTCTGGATACACTGCGGACCTTCAAAAGAGACTTCCCTGGCGTATGTGGGGTTGGGAAGAAGTAAGGACAGGTGATGTGCACGTGATCTCGTACTCCTGGTTGTCATAGTGGCACATGGCAGAGCCGTTTTGGATGTTTTGCTCCCGGGTGATCGTATAAGTCACAGGAATGGAATATTTACTGTTTTATTGGTTGGTTGCTAGAATATGTTTATAAATTTCTCCTTGTCTTCAGTCATGAAAATAAATTTTTGCTACCAGGGATTTCAGATCCTAGAGCTTTGGAAAGTGGGTTTTCTTTCTTCTAAAACCTAGGGCAGCTTTGGCAAGCAGATGGCTGCATTTCTCCTTTCACATTATCGGGAGGACGTTGACTGAAGGCTATCCCAGAGTTTCATTTGAGATAATTTCCCCCCGCCCCAACGTGGAGGCAAAATTCATTCAGCGGGTGAAGCAGTCAGGCTGGCATTGGCCTCTTGACACTTGCCAAAGTGATGGAAAGACCACGGTAAATAAAAGGGGCCAAAGACCCTAGTTGACCAAGCAGCGAGACGGTCCTGGCGTGCCTGGTCTTTGTCGTGGTGGTCCGGGAGGGGCTGGCGTGGGCACGGAAGAGCCCCGGAACGTGCGATGGGTGGTGTGTGCATGAGCTATATTAGCTGTGTTTGCGACGAGCCAGGTGGACAGTGTTTGGCACCGATGTTACTTGATGCTACTGTCTGTTTTTTAATGAATTTTTTGTGTGCGTTTCCATTAAACATAGGAACAAGAAAAGCACTGTGAGTTAGGGGAATCTCTGGCTTGCTGGGTGAGAGCTGGTGCTCGCCAGCATCTCTCTTGCTGCATCAAATTACTATATAAAAAGGGGTGTGGCGACTCTGAGCCTGGCTCTCCGCTTTGTATTCTCAAAATCATGCTTTTCCCGCTGTATCGCTGCCCACACACACACTGGGGAGGGTGGGAAGTATCGGACAGGGTGAGTCCGTTGCGCGAGAACGGGGAGCTAAAGGGCACGTCTCGGCTGGGGAGCTGAGGGTGGGCTCCGCACAAAGTCTTCCATCGATTCCCAATCTTTACGGTGTCAAACGCCCGCGTCGTGCGCTGCCTGCTCAGCAGATGTGCTGGTGCTCTGTCAGGCTGGGTGTGTTTTCAGTGAGAATCCTCAAGTCAGCATCCCCGTGGGAGAGGAACTTGCCGAGATTCCTATTAACAGTTTGGGTGCTGGAGTTTCTGGAGAACTTGGGAATGGGCTGGAGGTGCAGCGGAGGGTTTCCATTTGTCTTCGGTGCTTGCAGGTGTGGAATACGGTCCCGGTCCTGCAGTGGGAACAGCAGATCTCGCCCACGGTGGCTTTTGTCTGACGTCGGGCCGGAGCAAGCTGAAAGGTGACTCCAGTTTCTTCTTGCGGATGCTGCCCCACCGCGCGGACAAGGTCAGTCCCTGCCCTCGCTCTGGTCATCGGAGAAACTTCACGGCTTTCTGCACCCAAACCCTGCCCTCGGTGCAGTTCAGCGGAGCAAGAGGATGAGTCACTGCCGATCCGTATGTCGTCGGAGCCTCGGGAACATCACCTCCGAGGGATTACTGGGAAGGGCTCTGCTTGCTGGAGACGGGCAGCTGTCGTGGCTTCAGGAGAGCAGAAGATGGCTTATGGCCACAATTCCAGCGCAGATTGAAGCACCTTCTGCTGCGAGTACGTTTTCGTAGCAGGCAGCTGTTCCTGCTGGAGACGGAGGAAGGGACGGTGGGAAATGCTGCCTCATTTCCATGGTTACAAGGAGTTGCCACTGGGTTTCCTTCAGGGATAAACTGCTTGGCGTGAGAAAGTGGGATAAAGTTAAGGAGGGGGAATGTGGGGTGGGGACGCAGGGAACACGCTGCTGTGAAGGAGGAGGGGTCTGGTAGCTGGTGGGGAGCCAAACCCAGCGTGCAGGTTCCCTGGCTGGCCGAAGCCTCCCGGGGGCTGGCAATACGATGGTGGTAGCTGAAGTTCTGCTCTTCTCTCTTAACTGCAAATCTGTTTTCCTAAAGTGCGCGTATTTGGGGGGATTTTGTGGAAATCGATGCTTTCCTTTCGCTCTCTAGCAGAGAAGCTGCTGGCGTCGCTCTGTGCGCGTGCTGGCAAGCGCCCGCCCCAGCATTGCTGAGCAGCAAGGCTTGGTGGGTCAGGATCCAGCGCCTTCGCCCTCCCTTCTGGAAGACTCTTTCCCCTTACTCTGGTGGCTCTATCAAAAAAAAAAAAACAAACCAAAAACAAAACCCAAACCCAACAAACAACTTGGTGCCTGCTCCAAAAGTTGCTTTTACAAACATACTCGCGCACAAGCCTGGCCCCAAAGAGCCAAACCGTACGATCTCGACGAGGTGGCCGAGATCCCTCCTTATTCTTCAGGACTCGACTTTGGAACTAGTAGAAGATTTTCCAACCATGTCTTTCCCGCTACCTGCATTGGACCAGGCACGGATGACTCGAGTAGGGTCGACCTGAGAGTGAACAAGCGGCCGGTACCCCTGTGATGAGCTGAACTTTCGGAGCTCTCCCGGAGTGCCGTGTTTCATTTTACCTCCTTAGCACGTAGTCGCGGTCGCGTCAACGTCTCCGGGAGCGGAGAAGCGGCTGGGTGGGATGGACACGGGTCGGCGGTGCCCGTCGGCGGCCGGGTACGGCTCTCCGGCTGGGAGCCAGCTCCTCGGGCGCATCCAGCGGGTGACGTGGATGCTGCAGGGTGAGCTCAAGTTCCCCGACAGTCGCTTGGCTCTGCTTAATTGTGACTTGTAGGCGCCTCGTGGGTCGCGTCCGCGCCGTCCCTCGGGGGCTGGAGTCCAGAAGATCTTGCGTCCAAGATCCACTTGGATCTCAAACGCGTGCGGCTGGGCACAGAGTTACGCGGCCCCGTCTCCACATCCATCGTCCCGCTGCCGGCAGGTCCGGGTGGACAGCTCGGGGGGCTTGAGCATTTCCAAGGATGGGGTTTCCTATCCAAGAGCTCCGTTCCATTGTGTGATCGCCCTCGTGATTTTAAAATTAATAAATAAAACTCCACGTATGTGCAGCTTGAGCCCTTGCCCCTTGTCCTGTTCCCACCAAGAGCCTGGCTCTTTCCCGTCCCCTCCGGGTTCACCCCGCAGCGGCGAGACCCCCCCGGGCTGACCCAGCGCCCTCCGCCTCCCCTTGTACCTCCTACTCCGGCATCTCCGTGCCGGCTTTTCCTGCACCGGGGAACCCCAAACTGGACACGGGGTCCAGCTTGGGCTCTGGGAAGTGCGGAAGCCCGAGGACCAGCCAGCTCCTCCGTAACCGTGGGGACTCCCCGACGCTCACTACAACCCCCTGAATCCACTAGTTCCTTCAATTTTTCCGCTTTTATCGCCCATTTTTTCCATGCGTTGGACCTTCGCGGGCCCCCGTCGCTGCGGCGAAGCTCAAGGGACCACTCGAAGTCATCCACCAAGAGACACGGCTGCGGGGAGGGGGTACCCCCCGGCCCCCCCCTGCTCCCCAACCGCCGGCAGGGCACCGCAGCTCTGCGCCGGGCTCGTGTTTTCCCTAGGGCTGTATTTTGGGAGGTCCCGGGGGGGAAAGGGGGGACTTGCCGCCTTTTTTCCTTTTTTCTGTCTTTTTTTGGGGGGGGGTTACCTGGTATTTCAGGGCTTTCAGCTGG
>JAVJGG010000039.1:1617859-1628419 GCA_035590195.1 Aviceda cuculoides | reverse complement strand
TTACAGGGAACTCCCATGGGTGGCCCTGCTGGGGCTCCCCTCTCCTCGCCACCCCCAGCACCCTGAGGTCCCTCTGCCGGGGTGGGCTCCCGGTGCCCCCATCGCGTGCTCGGCACCCCGGGACCCCGCGGGACCCCAGGCCCTGCCATGGGGTGCCGCTGCGGCAGGCCCCCAGGGAGGACGGTGGGGTGCTGCCACTAGAGCCTCACGCTGCCCGTGGGAGGGTGCCACAGGCGAAGGGTGCCGTAATGAACCCCGTGGGGTGCCCTTCGCTGGTCCCCGGCGGGGTGACCGGGCAATGCTGCAGGTGGGGGGTGCGTGTGCACCCCAAAATACCGTTTTGGGTCTTGCTGGCGCGGTGCTGCGTTAGGGCTGAAGGCAGCACTCGTGCAGCCGGTGGCGCCAATGGACCGCGCCGGGCGAGCGCAATGGGCTGTCGGAGCAGCAAATTGGGAGCAGCAAGGAGAAGAGACGTTTTCTCGGCCAAGAAAAAAACTCAAGGCGATGGCGTTGCCTTGAGGTTTTGGCTTTAGCATATCAAACCCTCAGCTGTTTGCGCCCAAACTGGAACCGGACCCCGGGAGGAGGCTGCGCTGGCACCCTGCGGCGCTGGGCTTTGCGAGGGGAGATACAGAAATGCTGGCACGCAGGTGGCGGAGCGCTGGGAAAGAACGGCCCCCCAGCCCGGCAGGGTTCAACTGCGGCGTGCCCCGAACCCCTCTGTAAAAGCGCTTGTTTTCTCTCCCATTTTTCTCTCCCAAATTAACAAGGAAAGCAAGAGAAACAGCTGTGTCCCCCTGCAGGGATGCTGGCGGTGACGGCGGCTGGGACGGAGCTGGGGTTGTACCCGGAAGGGGTGCTGAGACCTGGTGGGGGAGAAACTCGCTGCACTGATGACAGAGACACCCCTGGCTGCAGCAGGGGTGGCACATGGCACCTGTGTCCCCCCATGTCACCCCTCCCAGCTGCTGACCATGGCTTTGTCGTACCCCCAGGGAGGAAAACGGCGTCAGCCGCTTTTCTCAGGTGCCAGCACTGTCTGAGCTCACGCCGGCTGGAACGCGGTTTTGGGGCAAAGTGCCTTTTTCCCCCCATCCGGCCCCATTCCCCCCGTTTTCCCGACAGCGAGTGCGATGCCGGGGGCCCTGCGGGGTGGCGGATGCTCACCGGGGGCTGGCAGGAGGAGGAGGCTGACAAGGGGGAGCCCAGACCTGCTCCAGCTCTGCGCGAACGTGCTCTGGGTTTTGCAATGTCCCCGTGCCGAGGAGCCAGTGCCGGGCCCCAGCAGCCGTAAATATTTACCCTGGTGACGGGGGGGGGGGGGCAGACGGGGTGGGGGGGTGTNNNNGCTGTCTCTGCAGGCAGCGCCTTCTGACGCCACCCAGTTCATGCAGAGCTGCTTCCCCCAGCCCGTGGTGGCCTGGGGACACCCCGCAATATCTGGGGCGATGCTCTTGGAACCTGCCGAGCCAGCCCTGCCCTTGTACCACCACCCAACAAGCCGCCAGCTGCCTGTCCCTCTGTCCGTCCGTCCCACTTCGCCTCGGCCGCCTATGGCCGGGGCTGGGCGGTTGGCTGGAGCGTGACGGCCCCAGTGTCGTTATCGAGGTGAGGCAAACACTCCAGCCTCGGAGCAAACATCCCTCCTGCCCAGCCCCGCTCACCTCGCCGCCGCTGATGGATGAGCTCGGGAAGCCCTCGGTCCACCCCTTCCCCCCGCTTTGTGGGACCCCCCATGTTCCATCCGGCTCCGATTTCGCCCCCTTCATCTTTTCTCCTGCTTCTAGGAGACCTTTTGCGGCGCTGGACCTCGGCGTCCCCCGGTCCCTTAGCAGGGCACAGCCGTACGGGTGGATGAGGTGTCGGTGCAGGCTGGGGTGGGCGGTGGGAAGGTGGGGTGAAGTCCCCAGGTCTCGGGAGGGGGCACAGAGTTGTGGGCTCACGTGTGTGTGTGCGAGTCACACAGGGTCCTGCGTCAAACGCGTGTGGCAAAGGGGACATCAGTCCTCTCTCCAGCACGGGCATTGCCCCGTGGTTGAAGAAGACGCTGAGTTCCTGCCAAAAAGGCAGCAGGGTGCCAACCCCTTCCCATGGGTTGATATCGTCATCTCGTGAGGTCCAGGCTCTGCTTCCTCCCAGCCTGCTCTCCTGTCTAAAGCCCCGAGGGCACTAATTGGCCTTAATTGCTCTAAGCAGCCTCACCTGAGACCTCCACCCCACTCCTATGGGCCCAGGAGCCCATTTAAGCTCAGCCTGGGGTCTCCAGCTCCTCCCTAAGCTGCTGTAGCTGTTTCAGCCCCACCACAGCCACGGACCCTGCTGGCTCTCCGGCTCGACCTTGGACCTGCCTCGTCCCCATGAACCTGGCCACTGCCCCGGGCCCGCTGGCTGGGTTGTGACTCCCGTGGGAGCTGCTGGCCCCGACCGTGCCCCACGCGCGGGGATGTGCGTCTCACGACGTTCCGTGGCGAAGCTGCAGGCAGCAGTCGGCAAAGCTTCTTGACCCCGAAGCCATCCGGGACCTGTTTTGGGGACATCAGGGCTGAATCTTGGCCCCGTGACACCCCCAGAGGACTTTCCCACGTGGCCTCCAATACCTTCCTGATGTCCGACCGACACCACCGAGAAGTCCCCGTCAACCCCTGCTTGTGCCCGGGCCAAGAGCAAGATCAACACCAGGGAAGGCTGTGCCACCCCCTTTCTTGGGGCTAGTGGTGCCTGAGCTTTGGCAAAGCCCCCCGGGTGGCCCCAGGGCCACCGGACCCTCTGGCATGAGGGGGTCACCCAGCACCTCGTCCTGTGGGTGGATTCTCCAGTGGCTGGGTGGGGTCGTGCTCGAAGCTTGGCTTTTCCCTCGGAAGGGTTTCCCTGTGGTTGGGGCAGGTCTGGGCTTTGCTATAGCTCTTGCCATTGCTTTTATGTTTTGGGCATCGCTCTTCCGGGGGGGACATACTCGGGAAGGGGGGATAGTTAAAACCCCTCTGTAGATATCGTGTCACCCCCCTGTATATATCGTGTCTCCCTTGTTCTGCATTTATTTGTGCTTTGCGTGGGGCTGGTGAGACAGACCCTGTTGCAGGACCCCCAGGTCCATCCTTGCAGCCCGGGGCTGGAGCAGCCCAGGTGGGAACATGAGACCCCTGCCCCCCCCCCAGTTGTTTTCTGGGTTTGGCAAAGGTCCAAGGCTGGGGTTTTAGGGGGAGGAAGGCAGATATCTTCCCCTACCTACCACCCTGCCCTTTTTTCCTGGCAACATACCTCAGGCCCTTCTGCTTCCTCACCGCCCTCCTCCTCTCCCAGGACAGCCTGGGGTAGCTGCTGAATTTCCCTGCCGGGGGCTGCGATACCTCCCCGTGTTCCAGCACCGCCTGGCTGGGGGCACTGGGGGCCTCCCCAGTTCCTCCGGGCTCTTTCCTCATCACCCAGCTGCCCTTTTCCTTATGTCACGACCAGGCTAAAAAATTTAGCAAGCCTAAAATTGCTTCCCCGCCGTGGATAAACGATGGCTGCGCGGGGGATTGCAGCCTGCCGGGGGGGGTCACCGCTTGGCTGGTGGCATCCCCACCTCCCTGGGGTACGCAACGGGGCGGCCGTGCCTTCGTCCCGCGGGGTGCGATGCTCATCCGTCTCCCTGCTCTGGGGTCACCCGAGGTCCCTCCGGCCAGTTTCTTGTCCCTTTCCCGGTCCCGGCTTGCACCAGGCAGGGGGGTGCTGGGGGCCTCTCCCGCCTGCCAGCCCAGCACTGCTCAGACTGGTTTAGCAAGTGGATGGGGCGGCCGCTTTTGCTTTGAAGGGCTCCCAGGAAGGATTTGATGGCTGGAAACCTCCCGAGGAGGAGAAAGGAAAAGACAAAAATAGGCGGTTTTGGGTTTCGGTGGGGGAGCCGGGGAGGCCAGGCTGCAGGTTGCTCCAGCGGCTTTGCAGACCTTTGTCTCCTGCTGGTGGTGAAAGGCAAGCTGGGGGGGGGGGGGGGCGGTCCCCCATCCCTGGTCAGCGTGTGTCTCCCACAAGGTTCCCAGCCAGCACCGAGGCTGAACCAGGAGCTCCTGGCCCAAATCCGGCGTGGCCTTGCCCCAGGGAGGCGGATTCAGAGAGGACTTGGGGATGTCCACCATGGCGCGGCGAGAGGTGGGTGCTCCGGCCACTACTTTGGGGGTGGACGGATGAGTTTGGGGGCTGCAACAGGGTGAGGAAAAGCTGCTGCAGGAGGAAAGCAAGGCTCAGTGCCCCCCCAGGCAGAGTCTGGCCCCCCTTCTCCTGCCACCTCCTCCTTGGTGGGATGTGCTGCGGGACCCTGGCTGGGGATGTGACCCCAGCCAAGGACGTGACCGAGGCTGTGATGCTGGGTGGCTCCTGGGGCTCCCTTGTGACCCAACCCAGTAGTGACTGGTCCCTGCCAACTGGTGAAGTCTGAGGATGGGTGTGAGCCCCTGGGGCTCAGCTGGTGCTGCTGGGGACTGGCTGGGGGTGCCTCTGGCTGCCAGCAGGGCTTGGGAAGGTTTGGGAGGTGGGAGCCGAGATTCATTTCTCAGCCTGAAGCAGGTTTCCTCCAAGTTCAGAGCCTTTCTTGCCTTTTAACTCAAGTCGCTGTAACTCAGCCCAGGGCTTCGCCTCCTGGCTCCTGCGCCCTCTGCTCCCTGGTGAGAGGAGGACTCGGGTGTCCTTCCTCACCATTCCCATGAACTCCCAGTGCTCCATCCCCACCCAGTGCCGGGAGGGGAGATGAGGGTCTGGCTCCCCCGTTCTCCCCCCACAAACCACCAGCAAGCCCCGTCCCCTCCTTGGCATTGCAAAGAGGAGACTTCAGCTGCGGCCCTGGGCTCGAGAGCCTCTCTCGGCTCCGCCACGGACCCTCCTTCACCCTCTCCACAGGGTCTCCCTTCCCCAAACCCCCTCCAGCGTCTCGGCGTCAGCTTTCCCCTGCGGAAGGGGATTCTGCACCCGAGGAACGACGGGAGGAAAGTGGGTTGCGTAGCCGGGTCACGGGGGAGCCGCCGTTATCGCCGTACCTCGCTCAAGCAAGACACGCTGTCCTCGGCGTTGCGTGGCACGTGGGGACAAAACGAGACCTCAGACCAGCGCCGGTGGGGGGACGGCCGGCTCCGCGGGTGCAGCACGGTTGGGGGGGGTTACGGAGCAAAGTGCCGGCGCCGTCGATAGACTCAAGGTCGTTTCCCTTCCCGCGGGGCCGGCGGCAGATAAGGGTGCTGGGGATGGCTTTGGCCCATCTGCGAAACGAAAAGCCGCTCCGCCTTGGGAATTCGTTGCCAGGTTGGTCTCTGCTGGGCGGGCGCAGCCCGGCGTGCACCCCGCTTCCAGGAGTGGGGTTCCTCTGGTCCCCGTTGCTGCGAGGTCACGCTCTGGTGATGGGATGGAGAGAAAAGTGACTCTTCATTTGTAAATTTTATCCTCGCTAGGTAAAATTCCAAAACTTCCCCGTTGGTAAATATAAATATTTTCCTGAAAACTTTCTTTTATCTTTATTTATACTTACTCCCAGCGGCAATAAATGATGAACAGCACAATGGACCGCTGCATGAAGATGAGTAGGGTTTTTACACCCCCTCCCCCAAATCATCCATGTAAGCAAAAGTAAAAATATGGACAAATTGCTTCCTGTAATACTGAACAAGTGATGCAGACGATAAACACAAGAGAAATGAACTAAGGCCAATCCCCACAGGAATATTCCTGAAGCCCATGATTGTGGGGTGCAACAGCAACGTGAGCTGGTCCATTTGTAGTTTTGTAACAGCAGCAAGGTTTGCTGTTTGTACAGCTCTGGGGTTTCTTGCAGCACTGATTTGAGCTGCGGTTCTCTGGACAATCCCCCTCTAGCAGAGGGGGACGTACGGGGGTATAACCCTTGTAATCCAGGTACCCAACAGTAACAAAGCAACTAGCATTAGAATTAATATGATAAAAAGCCACGGAGACCTTCAGCAATGCCCAGGACGATCCTCAGGGCAGTAACCGGGACAATGCCCTGAGGTTTGGGCAGAAAAACTTAGGCCAGGATACTTCATGGGGTTTCCTTGAAACCAGAGAGAAGCCCACCACCAGTCTAGCTTCTGTAGTATTTCTAGGACTGTTGTCCCCAAGAAAGGAGCCCCCAGGAACCCTGTTAACAGTACGACCGGCCGTGGGGACACTTCTGATTTGGCTGTGATAGGTGTACGTTCTATACGTGCAGACCCTCTCTCCTGTTGTGGTACTGCTAAGGCTGTCCCTGCGGGACTGTGGGATGCTGTTCCAGAGGCTGGTAGGGATAAACCATTCCTGGATGTTGCAATGGGCCTTCCGAATTTGTTTTGTGACTGGAAATTCCTTCAGGGTGTCCGTTTTACCTTTACCCGTGCCACATTTACTCTGTTGATTGCTGCTTGTAATTCTTGCTTGTTTCTTGCGTCTCCCATTTCTTGCTTCAGTTTCTGGAACGCTACCGGATCCAGCACCTGTGAAGAACCTTGAGACCCCAACCCCACTTCTTGTGCCAGAGCATCCTGGTGGATTTGCATAAGCACATCCACCCTGCTCGGGGCAATTCCCTACGGATGGGGGTGGTTGCCCTGGAGGTAGTTGTGGTTGAGGTGGTGCCGGAGGAGGTTCCTTCTTCTTTAGTCCAGTAAGGACCTTTGCCGCATCTTGTATCAGTTGCGTCCTTGTCCCAGTCAAGTCCAAGTTCGTGGGATTTATCAGGTACCCATGATCCCTGAGATAGCATCTTCTGTCTTGTTCCCATGCCCGAGATGGACTCTCGGGAATAGTTCCTTGGTATCCTTCTTGACGTTGATACCAGGTTTTTTCCGTTTGAAATTGAGGGGCTAATAGCCCTATTTGCCTCCCATCTGTAGGTGGTAAGCGACACTCCCAGCACTTGTTACTGCCTTTTCTATAAACCGTACCAGACTCAAAAAGATTACATAGGTAGTCAGCGCACATGACCAGATGAAGTAATGATGCCTCATATTTATTTTTGATGGCACAAAATAATGTCAAATAAGTTGCACTTGGTACCTGTAAGTGTGCAGATAGCGGTAGGGACTACCTACTATCTAGTACGGCTAATTTACAATTTTCTTCTAGATGACAAGAAGGAAATTGAGGAATTTTCCAGTCCTTACTAAATTTTGATTCAGGATTGTGATATAGTCCTCCAGAGTCCTTAAGGATGTGCAAGGTGGGCTGATCGCTTTTTGGGAGATGGAGATCTTCTTCTGTGCAGGGACTTTGAACGACTGCTTCTTCTGGGAGATCTAGATGGAGTTCTTGATCTTCTCCTTGACCTGTGCCAGTGCTCAGGTAAGGATGAAGGAATGGGTGCATTCGGTGGTCTGTATGCAGCAGGAGTTCTTATCCAGGTTCCAGAGGAAATTATAAATTCGGTAACACAATTGTCCCCAAATTCTAAGCAAGATAAATGGAACCCAAATTGTCTCCTGAGCCTAATACCTAAATTTGTATCTGAATATCGAGTAAGTTCATCAGCTAGACTTCCGTCAGGTATTACCTCCAGTATTTTCTGCCCAAAGTTCTTACATTCATAATAGCACACCAGAGCGTTCCTCAAGGCCGTATGATGAGGGGCGTGATGTTGATCGTCGTCTAGCTGCTTTCCAAGACCCGCTTCAGTTGTTGTCACCAACCCTTCCCTTCCAGAGACGGAAGGACGGCACTGCAGAGCCGGCCCTTGCACGGTGCAACCCTGCTGCCTGTGCCCCTCGCGCCCCCGGCCCCCCACCCTCAGCTGCCAGCACCGGGCTTTCGTTTCGATTTCCGTGCGTGGTTGGTTCTGCAAGGCTTGGCGGGGATGTCCCCCATCTCCCTGGCATCCCCTGGGAGCCCATCCTGTCCCTGGTATCTGCTCCAGAAGCAGGACGGCTTCCCTGGAAAGCAAAGCCAGGCAGGGAAGATGCTCCTGGCAAGCCCCGAGCTGTTCCCCCTCGTTTGCTTTGCCAAGGGCTCAACGTTTCTGCGTGTCCCATCCCACTGCCGCGAGAGCCGAGCTCCCCCTTGTTCAGCACCAGCGGCTCCTCGGGAGGACCTGGATGTTGGTCCGAAGTCTCGCTTTGATAGAAACCGTTCGTATTTGTTGTGTGTTTATGCTGCTGGAAGCCAGGGGTTGTTAAAACCCGGCTGATCCCTATCCCACGCTGCTTTCCCCGTGTTTATTAAGGGCCTCATCCTGCTCAGGGCAAAGTTTTCTCGCAACTAGAGGATGGTTTATGCCAACTCTGTAAAGCTGGTGCCCTCGGGGAAGGCGTTTCCCAAGCGGAGTTTTGGAGCCATCGCCCCTCGCCCCCGCTCTCTGGGATGCTCAGCCCCCCAGCTGATGCTTTTCGGACCCCGGCGTGGATGCGGCACGGGGGAACGCCAGCCGTGAGACACCAAAACTCGCCGGCCGTGGCTCCTGGCATCGTTTGAATGATCACGGGCCTGGACCACGTATGTGGCTGGTGTGAAGTCCCCCTCGCCCCCCCCCCGCCTTCGCCGGGGTGTCGGCGACCCCGTGGGAATAGGCTTTCCCCATTTCTGTGGTCCCCGAGTCCCCTGAAGGTGCTGGGGATGTCCTGGGAGGGGGTTACAGCAGCAGCCCCCCTGCAAAGGCGCAGCTGAGGTGGGATCCTGCCCGGGAGGCAGCAGAAAGTGGGGAAGGGAGGTCTCGGGGCTGATTTGGGGTGCACGAGCCCCGAGTGGGAGAGAAGACGCTGCGACCGGCTCTTACTTGGCCTGGCACAGTACAGCTCCTGGGGAAGGTGCTGGGGACAGTTGGGGCTGGATGCGTCCGGAGGAGAAATGGTTTGGTTTGGTTTTTTCCCCCAGAAATGTGATTTTTATTCCCTTGTTGCTCTGGCTTTTTACTCTCCCTTTTACCCTCTCTCTCCAAAAGAGAAACCCAAACACAGTTGTTTGGTTTCTCCGTAGGAGCTGAGCTGGAAAGCACTGTGCCCTCGTATCTGCGCCTTTTAAACTTTTCCTTTGTTGTCGTGGTGGTGGTTTTTTTTTTCCCCAAGGTTTATCCCTTTACCCCTTCACTTAATCTATTTATTTTTGATCCTGCCCTTTTTCTCCCCTGGGAATGAGAAGTGCGAGCAAGCAGGAATCTCCTTGTCTCTAAAAATCAGCTTTCGTGCAAAATTCAACCACTCATTGGAAAACGGCGTTTTCTCGTTTTAAAAAAAAAAAAAAAAAGCCCTCGCTTTTAAAAAATAAAAAAAACCCCTCGTTTCAGCGCAGGGGGCCCAATTTGGCGGAGAGTTTTCCCCGCTGCGGGTTGTTTCGACCCTTCCCCAGCCACGCAGGTGGGCTCCAGCCCCAACGGGGGGTCCGGCGTTGGGGTGGCACCGGTGGGACCGAGTCCCTCCATCCCGGCACGCCGAGCCGGGCGCCGTGGTAGACCATGGCTGACGACGAAGCTCCCGGCCACCCGCTCGCTCCCAGCAGCCTTTTATCTGCCGGTGGCCCGGTGGAGCTGCCGGCGGGGCTTTCGGCGGGAGCCTGATTGGTTCGGCACGGCCTCGCCGCCGCTTCCAGGTTGGCGTTCCTCCTCCCGCAGCCCAGGTAAAGCCTTCCCGCGACCCGGCACCTGGCCTCCCAGGATTAGCAACTCGCTCCGGCTCGCCTCTTTTTTTTCCCCTTTCCCCTCCCCTTCCTCTTTTTTTTTTTTTTTTTAGCCCCCCTCTTTTTTTTTTTTTTTCCCCCCCCCTTTATTTTTTTATATTATTTTTAAATAAGAGTTGTTTTCGGGCGCGAGGGGCACGGGAGGAATGAGCAGCGGGCTGGTGCTGCGCACCCTGCTCCCCGAGGACGCTTCGGCGTTTACGCCGCTGAAGCCCGTCACCATGTCGGGGGAACCCGGCGAAGACACCCCCGTCTTTGAGGACATCAAACCCCCCTCCCGGTCCCTGGAAAACCCGCCCGACCTGGCGCAGGTAAGGTGGAGGCCGGCGGTTTGCCGTGGGGCAGCAGGAAGGGGCCAGCTTCGCCCGCTCAGGTGCGCGGAGGCTGCCAGTGCCTCCTGCAAACGCAAGCCTGGATTTTTCGCTTAATTCTGCTTTGTTTTTCCGCTCTTTGCTGAAACACCTCCGTCGCTTTGTACGCTCGTGCTTCCCCCTCTGCCGGATTTTCTTTTGGGCGTGTTGGGTTTCATTTTTCTTTTTTTTTTTTTTTTTTCACTCCTGCCTTTCTTCGAAACACCCTGTTGCCTGTTTTGGAGGAGAGCCTGGGTTTTGCTCGCTCCCCACAGCCGGGGCTCGGTCCCTCTCCCCTGGGGCCGGCAGGTGAGGGGGTGCCGAGGGGCTCCGTGCCGCCGCCGGCTCGCCGGGAAAGACGTGGGCAACGGGATTGCTGTGTCTGCGTGTGATGGGGGGTGGGGGAAAACGGGAGGTTATTTTCTCTTTTATTATATTTATCTTTTCCGCCGCCATGGCGGGGAAGGAATGCTCCTTGAAATTCCCCGTCGGCGTCGGCGTCCCCCCCCCCGCGTGCGCCGGAGATAAAGACCCGGATAAGCGGCTTTGGGGCATTGCTGCACGCCCACCCCTCTTGCATGCCCACCCC
>JAVJGG010000039.1:1574448-1602490 GCA_035590195.1 Aviceda cuculoides | reverse complement strand
GGGCCACCCAGATCCACTGGCGAGGACATGGCAGCACCTCCGCTCCCTCCTTCTGCCCCCGCTGCCAGCTGGGGTGCGTTCCTCCCGCTGGTGGCGTCTCCATCTGTGCAAGCCGCCCGGGCGGGTGCCTGTGTAGCTAACTCCTTCGTGGCTTGCGTGTCTCCATTAACTGGATCCCCACCGACTGTGAGCGACAGCCAGATAGAGACACCTGCGCTCAGGACACTTGAGTTGGATCCCACCCAGACATGTCAGCACTTAGTCATCCCAGTTGTGCTGACCGTGGGCCCAGGAAGAGTTGGTTTTGGACAGAGCATTGGCTGGGAGGTGTTTAGGGAAGCGGCTTGGTATTAGGTGTCAGCACCCAGCAGGAGCGGTGCCAGGGCGGACTAGGGTTGCTAGGCGTTTCTGGGCCACAAACAAGCAAAGTGCCCCTTTCTCCCTCTTCCAAGAATGCTGGGGCCCTCGGGGTCGTGTGGAACCTGTGACACAATCAGCAGCATTATGTCATTCTGGATTCCAGCAGGGTGGGGCCCTCACCGTCCCGGTCCTGCACACACCAGTGGGGCTGCGGCTCCGGACAGGGCTGGTATCCTTGCCTGTCTGGTGAAAGCCCCTTGGTTTTGCTTTGCTGACCAGCTGCCCCCTAATGCCCCCTTTCCCCAGGACCCTGGGGCTGCTCAGTATCAGAAGTGGATTTATAAGGCTTTAACGGAATGACAAGAAGACTTTGCCCTGCAGGTAGGGGTGGTTATGAGAGAAAAGGAGGCTGGGAGACACCGAACAGGAGGGCAGGCAGTGGACAGGGGAACTCTGGCTGAGAATGCAGGTTTTGGATCTGAGATTAAGGCCCTCCATGCCTTTCTACTTTTAATATACCTGCCTGGTCACCTGCCACATAAGGACCCACTGGAGTTGCGGGGGGTGGGGGGGAGTGAGGGAGTGGGGGGAGGTTGTGGTGTGGGGGGGGTGGTGTGTGGAGACCTTCCCTTGGGAACTGGAGGTGAGAAAGTTAAATGCCAGAGATAAGGGAAGTGTAGAAGTAAAAGGCATCCAACACCTTCCCCCTGCCCCCACTCCTGGCAAGTGGGTCGTTTCATTGCTCAGGTATGTACGGCATTCCGAGCCTCCGGTACTGCCTCGAGCAAGCTGACTCCCAAGGGTAACTGTAATATGCCAGTGTGGGTGCACAGGGCAGGAGCAGGAAGGGTTCAGCTCCAAATCTTTGATGTGGTTCTCCCTCGGGCAGGAACCCAAGCTGGACACTGCAGGGGAGGGAGCAGAGGACTGAGTTGAGGGTCTCTGATTCTCTTCCCTGCCTCCCGCTGATGCCGTAGCTTTAGGGTATGCCTGAGCAAGGGTTTCCTCACTGGAGCATGGGGAGGGGGGGTTGCTGGAGGCAGTGCTGCCCTGAGCAGAGGCAGTTAGGTGAGGATGTGGCACAAAGTGAGCTTGTAGTGCCAAGACATAGCTTCCTTTAATGAGGGCAGGGACTTTTCAGGGCCTGAGCATTCGACGGGGACAGACAGGATTTACAGCACAATGTGTACACACAGCAGTATGGCATCCACAGCGTAGAAAACACAGTGCCAGTGCAGTGTAGCACTTCCAAGTCCAGCTGCTCTGAGCTTCTACCTTTGTAGAGGAGAGTGTATCTGTGACACGTACCTGTATTTGGGTGGAAGCCAGCTTACCCGTGCGTTGCCAGTATGGCTTGCAGAGGTGCAAAGGTTCTTTGAATTAGCTGGAAGCAGAGGTGATAGGTTTCGCTGCAAAGGGCGAGGAAATCTCTTGGGTCCCGTCCAGCTTTGTTAAGAGCAACGAGGTTGCAGCAGGGATGACTTTGGCCCATTGCACTCCAGTGACATAGTTCAGAGCTGTAAAACCCTCGGCTCAAGCGTGCAGGGTGTGGGGTGAGATCAGCTTGCTCTCCTGAAGTGCGCTGTAGGCTCTGCCAGGGAAACGTGGTGGTTTTGCCAGCTCCTCTACATATGAATGAGTCTACAAGGGCTTTGCAATGAGCTTGACACATGGATAACCACATAATTAAAGGCTGTAGCTTTATAGAAGAGCATTAGCACTGGTATCTTTAACCACAAAGAGCAGAACTTGACTCATCAAATGCCAGGGGATGAATTTCCTAGCGGATTGCTCCATCAGGTTGCTGAATTATTGGGCCTGGATCCAGTGGGATGCCACATCAGACATGAACCAGGAGGGGAAGAAACCTGGCAAGTGGTGATTGTCTGAGCTAGAGGTCCTGTTAGCTTGGAGAACCCAGACTTGTAAAAAAAGCTGTACAAAACTAGAACTAAACCAAAGGTTAGGTGAGGGCTGAGTCACTTTACCAAGACAAGACAGTGATAGTATGCCTGGCAGCTTCCATTTTAGGCTCGCAGTCCACTGAATTAGTGGCAACATTGCCTAGATTTCTAGGGCTATAGCCCAAATTATTCTCAATTATTTAAAGATGCTGTCCTAGAATATTCTCAGTTAATTAAACATATTGTCCTAGGATAAAATGCAATACATCTCAGGCTGTCGAGTTTAAAGGAGACCAGACTCAGCATGTCTAAGGTGGGCTGCAGATCCAACATGCCCAAAGTGTTAGGCTGACTGGAGCAGTTTCGCATCTCATCCCATTTCTAGTGTTAAATTCTCTTGTCTGTGACGAAAGCTTTGTACCTAAAGCTTGTGACTTCTTTATCAGGTTCTATTTCTCTCATAACTGCATCCTCTGCCTAGCTTACCTTTGTTATCAGTGCAACTAGGTAGGAGGGAAGTGGGACAGAGGACAGTGATTCACTCCTGGGGAGTCTGGCTGAGTCAGAGACTGAGGCTTAATCACTGCAGCCTGTGACTCCTGGGCCATTCTTGCTGCTCTCTCGATTTCTTGCTAGCTTAAGTATTTGTTGAATGTCAGACTCCCACCACCAGTGTGTCAAGGTCACTCCTCACAACTTCTCGTTTTTTTATTTTTTGCCACAGGCACGGTCCGAATTGGATAAGTACCTTTCAAATGAGGTGCCACCCATCCCAATGATACCAGACAAGAAGTACCGTCGGGAGAGTGCCTCAGTGGTGGATGAGTTCTTCTCCACAGAGAAGCCCAATTCTACGCCGTACAGCGTGAACATCAATGTGATTCTGCCAGACACAACGCACCTGCGCACTGGACTTTACCGGCCACCCAAACCCATGACGCCATTCCCACAGATCAAAACAGAGCCTGGCACCAGCTTCGCCCAGCCCTGCTCTTCTGCCTCCGGCTCCACGCAGACCCTGCCCGACTTCACCAGTGTCTTCAGCATGCCCCAGTCAGTGGCAGTGAACAACATCTTCATCAAGCAGGAGATGCCTTCCGAGATTCCCTTATCCACCAATCCACAGCAATCCCAGCTTTACCAGCTGCCTCTTGGCAATGGAAGCGCTGACATTACCACTCTGACATCCTCCTCCAACAGCACCACAGCCATCAACAGTCTCAGTGGTGTTACCATGTCCACAGGTAACGCCATGTCCAGTGTGGTCCACAGACCTGTCCAGCCAGGAGCGCCAGTTAAGCAGTACCCGCATGTCTCCCAGGGACAGGGAAACTTCAACCTCTCAGGGCAGTTCTACCCTGCTCCAGGGGTGAACCTGCCCCCTTCACCCCCAAACTCGCAGCCTGGCAGCCCGGAAAATCAACCTGAGCTCATCAACACCATCTCTCCCCCACCATCCTATGAAGCCACTTTTGGACTGAAGTTGGTCCAGTCATCCCAAGTCCCCCCAGTCCCCAATGGCCTTGGGACGCTCTCCCAAGGGCACGTTGTCATGCAGCCCCCCAAATACAACAGGCGCAACAACCCTGAGCTGGAGAAAAGGAGGATCCATCACTGCGATTACCCAGGTACGCTCATGGTTGTTGTACTGGCTCAGCTTTGGGGGCTGTCTCTTCTTGACACACTGAGGCTGGGGGCTGCCTTGGGCCTCCGCAGGAGTTTAATCTGAAATCACTTTGCCTGCATGATGAAGGGAGCTATGGAGCTGGGTGGAGAGCCCCAGGGAAGTGGGGTTCCCACCAACACCAAGGGAGTATAAGAGGTCGATCCTGCCTGTGCTAGCTGATGCCTTTTTTCTCCTTTTCCCTTTCCCCTTCGCACTCTGGCAAAAGCAAGCCTGACTCTGAGAGGCAGAGAGCTCCTGCAAAGCACAGGGATGCTCCTGGAAATCTGCTGCCTTAGCTGCCTGTTTTGCTCTGGTCTTGCCTAACCCTGAGCAGCCACATGACCTCCACAGGTGAAACCACGCTGGCTTTCTCACTGACCTTTCCTTCCCACTCTCCCATAATAGGTGGCAAACCATCAAGTAATTTCCATAAGCAGCCTTCATAGTCTCTCTCTGCGGCCCCAATTCTCTTCTTCCAAAGAGGCAATGAGCTGAATGTCTCTGTGGCATATCCTTCAGTGTCTTCATGTACTGCATCAGGATGGTGTGGAAAAGCATTTCAGAGTAGTGATCAGCCCCGAGCTGAAGCTGTTCCCTGTGTGTCACCTCACTGCATGAGCATGTCCATCTTAAAGACCTGTCATGCCTTGGCAGGAGGAGATCTTGCAGTGTTTCCTGCACTATGCGCAGAGGGCTTGTGAGACCCACAGCTGCAAACTGTCATTCATGCCACACGGGAGAGAAGCAGGCATGTTCCTAGCGAGACACCCCGGTGACAGCAGCGTGAGGGCGTGAAAATCACCAGTCCTTGTGCAGGGACACACACCTCCCACTTCCTGGGCCGAGCCCCAGCCATCGAGCTGTTGGGGATTAGCAAACAGTTCTCCCATGGTGGTGTGTGAACTGAGGAAAGTCATTTCCTAACTGCCTCCTGCGAGATTTATGTGCTCTTTCCGTGGCACAAGAGTGCCTGTAGTAGGTCAGCCCAGAGGCCTGTCTAGCCCAGATCCTGTCTCCAGCAGTGACCCGAGGAAGTATATAAGAATAGGACATGTTTAGAGAGATCTTTCTGTGCTTAACACCTTCCCACCCTCAGGCAACCTCCAGATTAGGGACTTTCTGAGCCAGAAGCTGCACCCATGTTCTTGTGGTTAACAGCTTGTGCTGAATTTTCTGCCTTCTGCTGGTCACGGTGGGAGACAGATTAAGGGTGCAGAGGGGGCTGCTTCTAATCCTTCACACTGAGGTTCAGCTGGCGGTGAAAGCAGCCAGGACTGATGGCAGGCGCAGCGGGTCTTACTGGCGTGGTCTGCGTGAGGAAGCGTGCCGAATTCACACCAGTAACCTGATGAACAGGGGAGACCTGTTTGCAAAGCCCTGATCCAGCTTTCCAGGTGGCGGCCACAGCACTTTCTCCTCTACATGCTCATGGGGACACGAAACTCAGCCGTGTCCCGCTCTGGCTTCTCTGTGCTGCTCCCACTGGGTTTGGAAACTGCTCTGGATGCTCGGCTGGCTTTGTTTCCATGTCCATCAGGGAGGCAGTCCTTGGTGCCATGCATACTGTGTGAGGGACCACTGAGGCTTCAGAGCATCAGAAGCAAAATTGAACTCGGTCACCAACCCTCACCCCCCCCACCACGGGGAAGGGAAAGGCAGCTAGCTGCTCCTGCATCTCCCAGGCAGGACAAGACGGAGAGGTCATCTCCTGCAAGAGGCTTCTTTAGGCTGTGTGGAAACATTGGAATGAAAAATATGACTATATGTTGCTTATGCAGGTCATAAAACTTCATTTTTTAATATACTTGTCAAAACACAGTGAAGCAGGGCCATAAAGGCAGCATGAGAAGCTTTTCTAAGCTTTATCTAACTGAAATGAGGGACTAGCAATGATTCATTTTGAGATGCCTGTTGAAACTTTTGACAAAGTCCTGGTGTTTCTGTAAAGAGCTTTCCTTTGATTAAACCTGTTGTTGCTGATCTGAAAAAACTTCCCACTGGCTTTGTTCTGGATCCTGAAAGCCAAGCTGTGGCTCCACAGTGTACCTGGTGTTTCCTGGAACATTTTTACCATATCTGCTGGGGCTGGGACTATTACAAAATACATCTTCCCTCCAGCCTTGCGGTAGTGATATCAGTTACGTCTGGAATCCAGAAAGACAAACGGCAGCACAAAGCCAGCAGCTAACGGTGGTGAATTTAATGTTTTCATCCTGCCTCGAAGACCTGGTTGAGGAAAGGGGGATTTGAAAGTCTGTGCCTGACTCTTCCCTGCCCCCCTAATTCCCAGCACAATGCCCGTGGGTGTCAGGATTGTATGGCAAAAGATGGGAGTGTTGTAAAGGTCTGTCTGTCTTGGAGAACAAATGCTCTTTAGTTACTGCTGAAACAAAATGGGTATAGCCAGACTTATTTGCATACTGTTACCTAGAGTGCTTTTCAGGCCTGCTCTGTCCCTAACGTCAAATATAAATGTTCTGGATTTGTTTGAGGAAGGGCCCCTTTCTCACAGGGAAGTTGTGTCTTTTCTGTTTTTGCAGGTTGCTCAAAAGTTTATACCAAGAGCTCCCACCTGAAGGCACATCAGAGGACTCACACAGGTAAGAGCACCACGTCATCAGGAACTCTGCCAGCCGACACTTTTTATACTGTGCCTGTTAATGGCGGTGATAATGTAGCTGAGTAGATTACCTTAATCTAGGGTGGTTATTGGGGTAAGGAGCACGGTTAAGTCTATTGATACTAATGTCAGAAAAAGTCCAATGGTTGCACTGGTTTATAGCGACCGTACACTGCTGCGTGCAGTTGCTTGCCTTCTGGAGGGATGGTCTAGAATTTAGGAGAACTCTCAGAGGCTCTTGAGTGGATGGATTGGGAGGAGGAGGTGCCCCCAAAACCTCTATTACTCTGAGCTCTTCCTTTGAGATCTCCCAAATCCTAGCTAGGTCTGATCCTGCTTAGCCTACAGAAAGATTGCCTAAAGGTATGTGGTGCATCTATATGACCTCTGAGGAGACAAGGGCTGTCTCTTTTGTGTCAAGTGCCCCTGTGGTTCCCAAGGAGAGGAAGGAACCCCTCGTATCTCCTTGTGTACCAGCCACACAGACCACTTGCACCCAGTGTTTGTCCCCTTAGCAGCTCCCGGTGGTGTATCACTGGAGCAGCCAAATACACGTACAGAAGGGCTCCGAATACACGAACAGAAAAGCTGTGCCCTCATTCCCGAGGGCAAAGGTGCCATGGGCTGCCCTTGCTGGTGTAAACAGGGTCACTAGCACAGAGGAGCTCCCACCACTCCCACTACAACCAGCTTCTGTGGGGTAAACCTAGCTCAGTGGCACTTGTGCATTCAAGCACAGGTCTTCTCATTAAGGCATTTATTATACCTGAAACTTTATCAGATCCTCAGGTAGTCCAGGAACCATCAGTGCCCTCATAAATCTCTTTTATAGAAGGGCTGATCTTTACTGAAAGCAATTAAGCTGGCCCAGAGTTCACTTTTCTTTTTTATTAACAACGAACAAAACCCATCCTGGGGCTGGGAATCAGTTCTTGCACTTGGCTCTGTTCCGTTTTCATCTTATCAGTCCTTCGAACAAGCCAGCAAAGAATTTTTCTTTGTGCATGAGGTACAATATTTTTTTGGCATCGCCTGGGTAGAAGCGGGCTGGAGAACAACACGGAAGGGGTGGAAGAAAGGAACAGGAAGGACATTGTCCTGGCTCCGAGAGCTGGCTGGTGATAAGCATTTGTCACAACAGCAGTCTGTATTCAGGGCTATGGTAGGGCTCTCGCTTTAAAATGAAATATCTCTTTTCCCCTTCCGTTCGGAGCACGGGTCTTAGCTCCATGCCCGGAGGTGCGACCCATCTGAGACAGGCACCGTCTCTACAAGTCACAATATAGAGATGTATCCAGGCAAACTTGGGCAGTTTTTGAACCCAATAAAATGCAGTCTTTTTTCCAGGTTTCCCAGTAATTGGGCTGGAAATCCAAGTGTGTTTGCCCCCTTCCACTTCACTTGCGGTAAAAAGGGAAGGGCAGAGAGGCGAAGGAGGATGTGACCTGAGTAGTCAAGAAAACTGGGTAGTGTTGTAGGGCGGGTAAAAAGAAGGGAATCCAAAACAGAGAGCCATACGCAGGCAGGCTCAAGGCGTCTGCGTCTAGTTTTTGAAGCCTCATTTTTTGCCTTCGTGGCCTCAGCCTCACTGAGCACAGCACCGGAGCTGCACCGGCAGGGCCCGTCCCAACTGCTGCCAGCTAAGTACGCTTGATGCCACTTCAGCTCCATCACTTGAAGGGTTAATAACGCCCTTTCTCTGGATTCCTCGCCTGATGGCAGCTGGGCTGAGAAGTACATGATCTCTAAGATCTTTTCTTGTGGTTTGCCCGTTGCTATGGGCTGGGCTGTATTCATCTCCTGGAGACACCATTCATTTCCTGGGTGCCATTGTGAGATTAAATATATAACCCGGTGGCTGCTCACCCACCTCCCGGGGGCTGGGAATGCCAGTTTGGGTCCTTTGTTTGAGCTTGCCCTGCCGTGCTGTCCTGGGAGATGGAGCCAGCTTGTGGGACAATGGAAAGCATTTTGTTTCTATCCTGGAGATCAACCTGTTATTGTTTGAAACTAAAGGGCCTTGGTAGGGTTGACCCAGCCAGGTGACCTGGGACAATGTCTGTGGCTGCACAGTGCAAATCCCGCCTTTGTCTTAGCATGCTAACGCAAACCCTGAGATCCCCAGCATGCCGTAAAACATCCAGCGTGCTGCTTGTAAATTGACTCTTAAGTTCTCTGTTTACCCGAGCCATAAAAATATACCTCTCTCCTCCCCGTGGTGCAGAGCCCAGGGGCTTTTTGAGGAGCTGGATGTGGTCTCGGTGCCTTGTCTCCTCCAGGTTCACGTGTCTGTGCTTTCATATTTTGTCCAGTGTGTGCAAGACACTGTAGATCTTGCTGTGGCTGAATGTTTTCTGTTTCCTGGCCAAAACCACCGCCTGCCTAGCACACAGGCTGCGGGGAGGAACGGCCGTTCGCTGGGAAACATGTCGGAGCACGACACACATGCCTGTGCATGCATGCTGCATGTGTACGTGCATTCATGCCGCGGTGGTGCGCTTAGCAATTGGCCGATGAAATGGTAAATATTTGAGGTCGGGAAAGTCAGCACATTCCCTGAACTCTGCCTGCTTGTTCAGGCTGTTAAGAGCGAGGGCTAATATTTGAGAGCACCACACCCATGCGCGGAGAGGGCTGCAGCCAGGGTTCAGCTCTACAACCTGGGCACACAGGCAGTTGGAAGCGGGCACGGGCTTTTCCAGCCCAGTTCCCAGCTGGCTGAGAAGTTGCACAATTTAATTGATTCCAGTTCAGGGATAGGTGTGTATGGGCGGGAGGAGGGAGAGGGCAGAGGCATTACATCACCCAAATGCTCTGAAGAAAACACAGTGTTTTGTGTACGGAGGGCTGCTGCAGGGCTGAACTTTGAGGCAAAGAGCGTTAGATGGTTTCACACCCCCCACCCCTGTATGAGCAGCAACACCTTCCACAGGAATTTCTGGCTTTTTAGTTAAAAAAACAAACAAAAAACTCAGAAAAACTTTTAGCCAGATATGCTCCAAAATCCAACAGGAACTTGAGCAGCACTAGAAACCAAGCCTAGAAAGCAAAGTGGGGCAGGGAGGGGGGCACATGGACAAGACCTGGTTACTGCAGCTCAACAATTTACGGCCCCTTAGTGGCCATGGACAGTGTCCAGCAAGTGCACCCTGGCGGTGTAAAGCACCAGCGTGGCCACGAGCCCTGTTCTGCAGCGAGGCAGCCCTGGGTGCCCTCCAGGGCCCCCCAAGGAGGACGGGCACCCCTGAGAGGACGGGGTGGGTGTTCGGGAGGCCGGGCAGTTGCGTGTCCACGTAGGCTCTTGAGCGGCCGTGCGGGTGACCTGTGGCTCTTCCCCGCAGGCGAGAAGCCCTATAAATGCACCTGGGAAGGCTGCGACTGGCGCTTCGCCCGCTCCGACGAGCTGACCCGGCACTACCGCAAGCACACGGGCGCCAAGCCCTTCAAGTGCCTAGCCTGCGGCCGGTGCTTCTCCCGCTCCGACCATCTGGCTCTCCACATGAAGCGGCACCAAAACTAGGAGCCGCCTACGTTCGCCACTTCTCCGAGAGCAGCTGAAACTCTTGTCTTTCCCGAGGGGGCCTCTCCTCTTCTCGTACGTAGGAACAAACCCATGCTGTGATCAACCGGCAGGGCAGGGGTGGTGGGCAAGCCTCCTCTGCAAGCCCTGTCCTCAACTGTTTCTGGTTTTCAAAGAAATCTCATTAAAAAAGAGTTGTAATTACAGACTGATCTCATGACGAGGCTACCGGCAGCGCTGGGGTGATGGACCTTGGATTCCAAAGGGCTTTCTTCCAGCAAAGCTGCTATTTATTTGTCTCTCAGGAGCGACTCCTTCGTGTCTCAAGCTCTTTGGGATATTTTGCCCCTTTCGGGGCAGTGCCTTTGGCGAGCCCGAGGAGGGTTGTGACGGGTTGGTAGCCTGGCCGTGCGTGAGAGGTCTCACTTCAGACTGTCGGTGCAATCCTCTTGGACTGCCCCATGGCGTGGCCGTGGTACCTCTGATGTGCGAGAACAGGAACACGTGCCCAGGGCTGTTTGGGTTGACAATCCCAGTCTCTGTGGGGGCATAGAAGAAAGGGCCTATGACATACTCACCTGACGTGCCTTCAAGCAAGGGACAGCACAAAAGCAGATGACAAAAGCCATCATCTGTGTCCTCTTGAGCCCACCTGCGGTTTCCTGGCAGCCAGCTCACTCGGGGCTGCGAATATCTGCCCTGCTTGGCCAGGTTTTTTGGTTGTGTCCTTAGCATTTCTGCTTCCAAGATGAATTTTGACTTCAGGTGTCTCTGGGAGGACCAGCATGGGTCTTGAAGCCACCCAGGGGACTGCAAAAAAGCCACTGATAAAGCTCTGGTTTCCCAGAATACACTGTGCCTTTCTCCAAAAAGCGCTGGGCAGGCTCTGCTCATGCCTTGAGCATGCACACAAGGAATCAGTCATCGCCAATCACACTGGTCTTTTGCTGTTGCCATTTCATCACATCACATCCAGACAAAAAAGAAAAAAGCATCTTTGAAAAAAATTCCAATAAATCCTGCTGTTCAGATTGTAATCATGTTACCTACCTCACAGGTTCACTGCCTCGGGCTCCGTAAGGCACCTGCACTCTTCTTCTGTGGGGTGCCGTGACGCGTGGGGCACATCAGCCATTCTTCAAAGTCTACCGGGGGTTAAACTTGGGCAGAACAAGAACCAGGCCATGCCAGTTTAAACAGCAGCCGTGCAGGTAATAAATAAATCAGGAGCAAATAATGGGCCCAGTGCGTTCAACAGAATATTGATTTCCCCCACACCGTCCTCCTTTTTTATTCTTCCTCGAACAAATTTAAGTAACACGCAGACTGATGCGCATCTGCAGCGTGAACTGAAAGGCCACGCTGAACCGTGGCATCTTCAGACGGTGGAAATTTGAAGGCCACCCCTCTCTGCTGTTGCCAAACCGCACATGAGTCAAAAACCGTAGCTGGGTTCCTGGTTGTCCTTTGCCTTGGATAAATAAAACTGATCACACCTGCGGCGCTCCTAGCTGGTCTGGTGTGACAGGAGAGGAGGGCAGGAGGGATTTGAGGGGGGTGAGGTGTGCGTGCTGTGGTGTAGGCTTTGGGATGGATGATGTGCCCGGAGCTGGCGGTGCAGCGCTGCAGTGAACCCTTCGTGTGGCTCTTTGGCAAGAAGCCTCCTCTTTTCTCCGTGCCGCCAGGAAAGGTGGGAATGGAGGGGTGATCTCGGGCCACTGAATTGCTGGGAGCCCGCTTGGGTGACTTGCCCTGACGGTGCATGGCAAGGGCTTTCCAGACCTCAGCACTGGGGTCTTTGCCTGGCTGGAGGGTTTGATGACGGCACGCTCTTGACACCGCCTTCAACTGAGGATTGGAGAGCCTGGCTCTTAAATCAGCTTTTGCTGACCATGTGTATGTCCTCCGTGTTCTTTTCCAACTCCCATTGCTTGTCGTCACAGCTCGCTGGGGATCGGCTGGCTCGTTTGCCATCTGCCTTGTTGGCTGTGGGGTCTGGCCCCACGCCAGGGCAGAGAGCAGGACCTTGCCAATGCCACCACTGTCACCTGAGCTCCTTCTTTTTCCCACCTCACCTTGGAGATTGGGTTGAGCTATATGAGCGAGTAGGGCATGCAGTGCCATCTTCCCCCCCCGAAAATGGGGGGCTAGGAATGGTGCGTGGCATGAAGCCTCCATGCAGGGGACAGTTTTACCTCTTGCTTCTGCTTCGAGATGGGTCTGGAGAGCCTCGGGGAAGGTCTCTGATGAAGGAAAAACCCCCGGGAGAACGGCGGTGGTGCAGGGTGTAGGAGCGTGCGTGTCTGCCAGCACGGGCGGGTTGAGCTCACGCCAAAGGAATTTCGGGGTAGCGTGGAGATGCCTCAGCCCCGCCGGTGTCTCCAGGAAGCTCGGGCTGGCTCAGTGGGGCTGGTGGGGACCCAAGGCAGCCGTGCTGGGACCTGCTGGGCTCCACCCGGCTTTGCTGGCACCCGTTCAGCTCCTCAGCGGGTGAGCCCTGGCACGGCGAGCCGGCGGCACCGTGGTCCCCGCGCACCCCCCCACGGGGAGCCAGCAGCCCCCACGGCTGTAACTGCAACCTCCCCGTGGGAAGACCTTTTTTTCGGTGTATCCTTTGTGGATGGACCTCCTAAAGGTGTGAGCCAAACTACAGGGCACAAGGTCAACCCAGCCACCGCCTGTGCCATCAGGCCGGTGGTGGGGTTAGCCCTCACCCGTGGTCCTCTCAGAGGGGTCCCACTGACCCCCCTGGTTTTTTTGGAGAAGGAAACCTCCACTCCGCCCTCCCCCACCCCTCCATTTCCATCTTTGCGCCCCCCTGCTGTGCTGATGGGGCCCAAAACCTGTTCGCTGAAAAACGGTACAAAGCCAAAACAACCGACAGGCAGCTTTAAATCTTAGGGGAATTTTAAATAATTTTCCTGATGATCTTGGGTTTTTTTCACTACAGAAGAAAATCCGTCCGCTCATCCTCACATAGAATATGTGTGTGTACATATATATATATATGGTTTTTTTTTTAATTTGGTAGGGGTGCAGAGAAAGAAGTGTCTTCTTAACAAAAAACTACCCCAATCCAGTACTGCTTCCCAAACAGCACCACTGGTCTGCGTGCAAAACGCTGACATGCAAATATTTTACTAGTCCAAAGACAACACTTTAAAAAAAAAAAGACTCCGAAGGAAAACCACAGCAAGCCTTGGCTTTTATTTCTCTATTTTTGTGTGTACAGAAGTGGACAGCCTCTAACTTTGCATTTCATTGCAGCTCTCGGTGGCTGAGGGCAGCTATTCCCCGGGAGAGAGCCGGGGGAGACGGGAGTGATGCTGACGGAGCAAAGCCCCCCTTTTTTGCTACGGGAGGGACGGCTCGGAGCCGAGCGACATAGCTGGGGGTGCGCGAACCCCGGCGGAATGACGGTCCCTCCGTCCCCGGTCCCCTGGGACACTTAGGTGACAGGGACAGTGGAAAAGGTTTGCAAGCCCAGGAGGCTTTGCAAACTGGGTTTGGTGCAGAACAAATGTCAGTCTGGCCGGGAGGAGGGTGCCTCATCTCTGCTGCGCGTGTATCATAGCGGGGGAAAAAAAAAAAAAAAAAAAAATCGCTGTAAATAGGAAAAGAGCACTGTATCGCTTCGCGGGTCTGCGTGGATTGAAAGTGATCGTTTACTGTCCGAGATGAACACAATGTGAAAAAAAAATTGGGACCTGGAAAACTTGGGTGGAAGGTTTATTTTTCCGGTGATGCTTTTGTTTGTTACATAACCCCTCTCCCCCTGAAACTCCCCTACAACTATTAATCTATCATCTCATATTTTGTAATAAAATTTTATCACGCGGAGACATGGTCTTTCTTCTGTTCCCTCCCGTTGGAAATGCTCTTTTTTGCCTTTACCCGCTGCTGCCTGTGCGTGTGTTGATTTTAGAGGCTTAAGAAAAGGAGAAGAAAAAGATGTTTTATTAGGCTGGATTAGGAAAATGGGTACCCGAGCCGGGGAAGGATCCATGCATGTTATTAGCCTGGAGCAGCAGGCAACGCTGTTAGTGTTGTGCCGTGGCCTAAGCTGACGCTTTGGAGGAATGGCGAGCCCCTTCTCAAACCGGTGTTGCAATGCCGTGCGAAGAAAAAGGAGGGGCAGGACTTTTTTTTTTTTTTAAATCCCCTCCACCTTTTCCTACGCGCTCCCATTTTTTGCCCTGTGAGGGGAGAAGGGGGCATCCGCAGGCCGAGGGGGTCAGAGGGAGCAGGAGGGCCGGGCAGAGGGGAAGAGAGGAGAGACGGGGGGGACACAAGGAAGTGCTGGGCTGGGGACACGGTGTTCAAAATCCCCGTCTGTGTACTTTTGTGTATATGTATACACACATTTGTACGTACGCAAACAGCCGGCAGGGGTTCAGCCGAGGGCTGCTGAGCTCACGCCTTTTGCAGGCACGCACCCGCACGCGCATACGCAAACACCTACAGATACCCACACGTCTTTTTCTATAGCCTGGACTAAAAAGTTCTTTATAAGCCCCTCCTGGCAGGATCCCATCCCCTTTCTCCAGCATCTTCTCTGTGACCGCTTCCCGCAGTCGCCTCCCGGCCTGGCTGCGCTTGCAGGATCGTGACTCTTGTTCCATGTTAAAATCAACAACTCCCTGTTGCTTTCCAAAGGTCTTGCGTTTCAGCTACATTTTTCATGAAGAAAATCTTCTTTCCCTACTGATTTTGTTCCCTCGGCTCAAACCCGATTACGATGCTGAGATGAGTTGTTTTACATCGTTCTCCTGTGGCTTTTAGACCCTGCTGACGGTCCCCAGGGATTGCACTGTTTTACTTTCCAAGCCCTTCTCCTCCCTCGGCTGTTCCCAGATTTCTCCATCACTTGAAAAATAACTTGGGGACCGAGATCTAATTAAGATTAAGGAGGCGTCAAGCCACGCACCTTCTCTGGTTGTCACTCTCCTGCAGTTGCAAAGTTTTGCTGCAGGTTGCCTGCGCAGGGAGCGCTGGGCAGTGCTGCGTGCCTGGGAAGGATGCGGCCACAGGCTCTCCACGGCGAGTGTGATGCTGGGTGCTCTGGGGAGGCTGGGGGGAGAAACCAGCACCCCGACCCGCTCCTTTGCTGCACAGCTGGAAAAGGGAGAGGAAACCTGTAGTGATTTGCCGAGTTCAGCTCCTGAACAGCCTCAGTTTTACCTTTCCAACTTCTTCTGCCTGCAAATAATGTCAGCAGTGGCGGGGAGGAGGGGGAGGCTGTCCGGGACCCCCATCCTTGCGCGTGGGGATGTCCGAGCCACCTGCGGTGCAAGGAGGGAAGTTTGGGGCTGGAAAGGAGATGGGAGTTTCTGCGGAGCGAGGCGCTGGGAAGAGGCGGGCTGGTGGCTGGAGCCTCTGGGGAGGTCTGGGAGCTGAGAAGAGCCTTGTGGAGATCGCCATGGACCCACCACGGGCTGACTGCTGGGTACAACATGCTTCCTTTGAAGCCATCTCCTGCTCTGCAAGTGTTTGTGGAAACTTGTTTTTTGACGTATGGGCTCATGCTGGCCAGCAGGGACGGAGCCGGGATGCCGTTCATCTTTGCTAAATACATTCCCATGCCAAGAGGCATCACGTACCCAAACACCTCCTTGAACCCCCCCCCCCGCCTTCCACCCAGCATGTCCTTCGGCACGCTGCTGCGCTCAGGACTTTGCCCTGGCTGTGCAGCCAAGCTGTTCCTGGCGAGATCACCAAGATAGTGAATAACGGGGAATATCTGCTGTGACGTCAGGAAAGTCCAGAGAGTGGCTTTCTTATTGCATGTGAAACTGAAGTGTTCTTCCTCGACGGAGCTGCAATGGGGAAAAAAACCCTGGAGAGGGTTTTAGAGGAGAGTGTGGATGGGGCTGCCATGGCTTCTTCTCCTCAGTGGTGCTGCTGTCATGTGGGATGGGGACCATCCTGTCCCAGAAAGGCTTCCCGTAGCCATGGGCCACAGCTGGAGCGGGGGGACACCTCAGAAGGTGACCTTTTGGGTCACTCAAGCTAAAATGCCCCTGCAGGAAAGCCCCAGTCTGGTTTCCAAACCATCCTTTTTGGAAAAACAGCCTGCCAGGCTCACCCGCCGCTGTCTCTGCTCACTCATCTCCACCTCCACTGCCCAAAGTGATTCGTACCATCCCCAGTTTTGAGGGACAGGGCTGGCTGGAGCATGTCGGTGCTGCTGAGGGCACCGAGGTGCCCACGGGCTGTCCACGGAGCACAGGGCTGCGTGACCCCCCCGTTCCCCCTTCTGGCCCTTTCCCTGCCCAGGCCCCCAACCCTGGTCCTTTGCCGTGGGGGTGGTGATGCTCTGCTTCACCCACACGGCGTCACGGAGCTGGGAAGGCCCTGCTCTGCTCCGAGGGTCCACTGCTGACTCAGGGGTGGGGGGTTCCATCTGGAAGTCGGGCTGGGATGGCCTGGGAGGACGCAGTCCCTATAGGTTCTGGGGAGCTGTTTTGTGTTGGGCATCCCTGAGGGCGAGACGCAAGATCCTGCTGAGGTCCCTTTGGGCCGGCTCTCTCCCAGAAACACAGAGGAGAAGGCGGCCACTAAAAAAAAGGAGAATAAATCCTTTTTCTCCCAACAGTGGCAAATCTGGGACGCAGCTCAAAGTGGAGCTGGAAGTTCAGGCTCATCCCCCGAAGGGTCCTCAGCAGAGCAGGACCTCATCCTGCCGAAAGCCCTGCACCCTGCAGACCCAGCCAGAGAGAGGACCCCCCCTTACCCACCCAATGACTTTCACTGCCTGCAGCTTCCCCCCCCCAGCCACCACCGCCTTGTTTGTGCTCTGGTGATGAAGCAACGCTGCTGTAAAACCCTGGTTCGATTGCATTGACTGTTTCTGCGCGGTTATGGGGCTGTTAAAGCTGCAGGAATGCCAAGATCGCAGCTGGTCAAGGACAGGGAGGGAAGGAGGAGGCGGAGGGGGGGATAAAAACCAGAGGGGAAAGCTTGGAGGAGGGGGTCCTGCCACATGGTCCCGCATGGCATGGCCCGGAGGTGAAGGCACCAACTGGAGGGGACCCAGGGGTCCTCTGGTTTTTTTTGCTTGGCATCCAGAAGGAAGCAACACTGATGCCACCATGCCGTGCCTTGCACCCGAAAAGCAATGGGAGTCACCATGCGAGGGGGATCTGGTGGGCTTGGTGGAGCTGGGCAGCTCGGAGAGGGAGGCTCAGCGAGGCTCTGGTCTCCCTCTGCCCCTCCGGGGTGATTTCGGAGGGGAAGGCTGGAAGGTCCCACCACTACGGGACAGCAAAGTGCCTGCAACAGCGGCACCCTATGCCTAAAGTCCGGTGGGACGGGATGGGAGAAAACCTAACCCAGCTTCCCCTGGGATCTGGAGAAGATGCCGTGGATGCCCACCTTGCACCCCCAGCTGGCATTGCAGCGAGCCCAGCGCTGGTCTCTGCCCGCGGGCGCCTGCCGGACACGGCAATGACTTTCAGGATGGTTTTATTTTTGAACTTTATTGTCCCTCCCCCCCCTCGACAAGTGACTAACCCGGTGCATCTCCCCCGCGGCAGATAGCTGTCTCCCCAAGGTTATTCTGTTTGATGTTTTCATGGCCTGGGCTGTAAAGTTATCCATTGACTCGGGAAAACACAATTAAGAAAGAAAGAGCTGCTGGGCGGGTTATTCAGGTATCTCTGCAACTCAGCAAAGGATTGCAGCGTGGGCCAGAGATGCAGCTACCGGCGGGTTTGGCAAAGTGGGTATGGTAAAGTGGGTTTGGCAAAGTGGGTATGGCAAAGTGGGTTTGGCAAAGCGGGTATGGCAAAGTGGGTTTGGCAAAGCGGGTTTGGCAAAGCCTCCCGTGGCACCCTGGGGCTGGGACGATGCCTGGCAGCTGGGGGACAGGGGGACCAGCTCCCGTGGTCCTGCTGCCATCTGCTCGCCTGGAAAACACAAGGGCTGGGAAGGGAGTGCCAAAGGCAGGCTAAATTTTGGGGAGGGCGACGAGAAGGTGAGTGTGCCAGTGGCTGCTCCCACCCCTGCGGGAACGGCCACGCTTGCCGTGACGGCAGCCTCGAGCGCTGCCCTTCAAACCCAGACCTTATCTCCTTTATCCTGAGGACTATCAACCCCTCGAGTCTCCCCATGGTGCCCTATCATGCAGCCGAAGCCAGGACTGAGCCATTAAAGTTAACTATTACCCAAAGTGAGTGTTTATTTGGGGTAATACCGGCCCGGGGGAAAGTGAGGGAGGGGAGGGGGAAGGCTCTTGTTTCTTTTCTACAAGATATCGCCAGCCCCACAGCGCTAAAGTGGTGCTTAAAAAAGATGAATGCTTAAATAACAGACGGCGAGCAGCGATGGGAGAGCCCCGGCCACCGCCGGCCGCTGAGCTGCGGCCAAGTGACTGGGACGCCTCGGTGTCCCCCCGCCCACGGGGAGCCCTCTACAGAGGGGTTTGTCTTGCACCGGTGGCAGGAAAGGTCCCTGCAAGCTTTCCCCTGGCTGTTTGTCATCGGGCAACTTTGGGGAGAAATCCTCCCTTTCCAGGTGTTTTCTCTTTCCACCCGCACACCCGCGTGGTGTCTCTGACCACGTTGTATCTCCGCCCGGACGGCTGCGTGTCCCACTCCTTACCCGCATCAGCCGCGCAGGTACCAGGCAGAAGAAGGAGCCAGGGCAGAGAACATCCCCATCCAGACCTTTCCTTGGGTGGTAGAGGTCACCATCTTCAATCCCGAAGCTGAACATACCCAAAGTAGAGGGACCTTCAGTCCCAACCCTGCCCCAGACAAGTCGCTACCCTAGAATGTAAGTCCTTTTTCTCCACTCCCAAGACCATTTCTTACTCTCTCCTCTCCCTGGAGGGGCCCCCCCCTGCAAGTCGCTGCTGTAGAGCAGGGGACCTGCTACCTGGGACAAGAAACAGCTGCTGCGGCCAGTTGGTTTGGAATAAAAATGTTCCTCGGTCCCCCTGCTGAAATTCCAATAGTGCGCGGAGGTGCTGCGGTCTCGGTGTCGCTGCTGTGGCTGTAGGGACTGGTGGGGGTTTTGCAAAGGAACAGGGCAGTCTGCACAGCCTGAGCGTGGGGGGGGGGAGGTTTGGAGGAGGATCCCGATCGGCAGCCCACGGGCAGCTCTGGGAGGACCTTGGGAAAACCGTGGAGAGCAGAAGAGCACGGGATGCCCAGGGCCTTCAGGAAGGATGGCAAAGAGTGGTGATGGGATGCAGAAGGAGATGAAAGCAGTCCGTGGGAGCCTTGTAAAGGATGTGGACCTGGTGTAGCAGGTGGCTTTTGATGGGATGCAAGGCTCAGGCAGTGGGAAAGCAGCAACAGGACCAGTATGGAGGTATTGGGGGACAGAGGCTGACTGGGAGAGCCATGCCAGGGCAGTGGGAAGGCATCGAAGGAACTGAGCTCGGCCAGTGGGTGACCCAAGGCATGGAGTGCCCTGTCCCTGCCCGTAGACCCACAGCCCCATCTGGAGCCGTTACCCAGGCAAACCCCCAAAAACAGTGAGTCTGGGGGTGCAAAACCAGCTGGGGGCTGCCACCTGCAGTGGTGGTGAGGCATCCCTGCAGGTGCTTGTCCTGGATGGGAGCAACATCTCCAGTGTGGGCAAGTGCTGGGAGCAGATTTCACGCTGATTTTGGCTTGCTGCAAGCAGCCGGTGCAGTGGAAAGGGAGCGACTGAGAAGCCCCAGCCTTGGTAGTGGCTTTTTCAGCCCCACGAGTACGTCCCATGGGTCCCTGCCCTCCGCAGGGGCATGTCTGGGTGCTCCTGGGTGGGAGAGGTGGGGGAGGGCAGGGTCATCCCCATCCATTTCGGTGCCAGCGCCCGTGACCACAGCACTGGGCGGTGGGATGGATCCTTCTCCCTCCTGGTCTTTCCCTCCCGGGCACGTGGCTGCAGCAGGGAGGTTTCCCATAGCGTGCGAAAAGGGTGCTGTTCCCGGGAGTAACCGAATCACACGCAGGAGAGCTCACCTGAACCCTCTAATCCCATAATCCGTCACCAAGGAGACCCGAGCATTACCTGGCACTGTGGGAAGCAGAGGGGCACCGGAGCAGGTTCCCGACAGCCCTGCCAAGTCCCGTTGCTTTTTGGCTCACCCCGATGCTCCTGCCGGACAGAGCAGGGCCGGGGGAAGGACCAGAGAGACGGCTGCTCTGCTCTGCTCCTCCAAGAAGGAGCTGCTTCACAAACATCTCCAGCACCCTCCTTGCAACCCGGCCCATCCTCCTGCTTTCCAATCCATTCCCATACCGATTCCCCTGGCCCAGGCGTCAGCAGCGTTTAACCATCCCTGCTTCCCAAAGCACCTTTCTCCGGGGTGTCTTCGTGGCACCACGAGGGTGGGAGGGTGTCCCCCAGGGCTGGCTTTGGTTTGAAGAAAATGGTGACCTGGAACTGCTGGGGGGGGACGGGGGGTATGTCTGGTCTGCCCTAACCCCATCGTGGGTGGGTTGGAGAGAGATGCGGCTGGGTGCGATCGAACTGGGTAAGATTTTGGTGAAAAAAATCCCCGCTGGCAACAGGAAGGATGTGAGGTCCCTAAGCCAGATGGAGAACTGCCCTGCTGAAGCTCAGACCTAGCTCAAGCACCAAAAAGGTGGTAAAGGGGGGGGGGACACACACACAACACGACACAAACCCTGAGCTGGAGACCATCAGAGGGTGAAGGACACCCAGGGGGTCGTTTGCTTCCCTACAGCCACCTGGGGGGGCATATTGAACCCAGGCTTGTCACCGAGGATCCCTGCATGGCCAGGAGGGGACACGTGCCGGGAGTTCAGCCCCCTCGTCACACCGCTCGCCTTCTGGACGCACCGGGCTTTCTCCCGGGACCGCAGAGGGTGCAGGGGCAGGAGAGCAAAATCTGCGGAGAGTTTATAGGAGAAAGGATTAATCCCACCCCGCACGGGAACCTCCTTTCTGCTCCCACCATCTCCTCTGACTCGCTTTGGGCCCTGCAGCCCATCTTCGGCATCCGCGGGGATGTCCACTGAAGCTCCCACCACCTCCCGCCGGACACCGGTTCAGCTGAGCCAGCGCAGAGACCTTGCAACTCGTTGCAGCGGTGAGTCGAATTTTCCCAGCGCTTACACTAACATCTTTCTCTGCTGGTCCCTCCTTCTGTACTGGGGCCGTGGATCACCCGGGCTGATGTTTGGGGAAAGAACCTGCAAAAGAGACAACGGCTGGGCGCGAGGGCAGGGTCACCGGCGTAGCTCCCGGGGGCTGCCCCCTCCGTGCACCGAAACGCGGAGCTCCCGGGCCCGGCGGTGCCGGGGAGCTGCCGCAGGAGGGGAAAGCCTTCGCAAACAGGCGCCGTGGCAGAGCCGGCGCGCCGAGCCAAGCACGCCCCGATCAAACCAACCGCGGGGCTGCGCATCCCCCAGCCGTCCCGGCGCGCCGGAGCCCGGCCGCTGCGGTTCCACGATGCCGGAGGAAGGGGTGACATCCTTGCTCGACGGCTGCGCATTTTGGGAAAGGGAGGGGGGTGTGTGTCTTGTTCCCGGGGGTGATGCCACCCCTTTCGCCCGGGCCAGGTCTTGGTGCTCAGGAGGAGCCAACGCAGCATTCCCGGTGGGAGGAAGAGCAGAGGCAGTCCGCTTCCCTCCCGCGTCTCCACCCAGCCCAGGGCAAAGACAGAGCCAGGAGCCAGACCTTCACCCCTGGCTCCTTCGCCTTCCCCAAATTCACCCGCTTCACCTGCCGCCTCTCCCACCTCACCCGGCCGACGCCGCTCGTCCGCCCGGCGCTCGGGGCAGGAGAGCCTTGCTCCCGCCGGGAGCTTCGGCCAGGCGTCCTGGGAGCTGGGCCAGCCCAGGGTGAATTTTGGCAGTGGGGACGGCGGGAGGCCATACCTGCCCGAGTTGCTCTTCTTCCTCGGCGCCCGGGTGCGGAAAGCCGCAGGAAAGCCGGCAGCGCGTTCCGCTCGGGTCCGTTGGCAGCGGAGCTCTGCGGGAGGAGGCTCGGACGAGCGACGTCGAGAGTTGCAGCCTGAGCGGGAAGGTCAGGGACTCGGCCCCCCGTTCGAAGCCCGTTGCCCGGGCTCCCACGGCTGCCCCGGGTGGGAGAGCGGCCAGAAGTATAAATTGCATAAATATGCAATACTGGAAGAGGAGGAATATGAAGTGCAGAGAGGTCCTGGCTGTGGCGGGGGCTCACGTTATGTCCTTTAAAGCGTGACCCGGGAGGTGGGTGGCACCAGCGGTGCACGTCCACCCCAGCAGCTTTGCTCAGGCTCCCGGCAGAGTTAAGAGCTTTACGCAAAAGCGTTGGGATCTTTCCGTTGCTGCTTTCCCGGCTAGGGAAACTGGAGGCCGGAGCAATTGGGGGGGTCTGGAGGCTGCCCTGGCCTTTGCACCCCCAGCGCTGCCTGGGGCTGGCAGCTGGGGAGGAGGCGGTGGCCCTGGCTGTCCTGCTGTGCCATCTAGTGGGATGCTGGCCCTGCTCCCCGGGTGGGAAAAAAATCCCTCCGGAGCTGGGGACACCAACACAGCCCCCGGCAATACCCCAGCAAGACCCTAATTTTACATATCCCAGGACGGCGGCAGAATAACCCCACTTATCTTTTGACAATTTCTACCCCACAGCCCGTTCCGGTCGGGAAAAAGGGACACCGGGACAGGTCCCCTCTGGCAGGACGGGACGGGGCACTGGGAGTCCAGCCCTCCCCATCCTGCGCTAGCACCGGGCACGCATATTCACCCAGGAGGGCCACGAAAACACATTAAAAGCCTCTAAAACCCTTGCTCGGCTGCTTCCAGAAGCTGCCTGGAGGGCAACACTTAATAAGGGAAGGTCACCGCGCTCTCACTCGTCGGATCTGCTTTCAGAGTCCGCTCCAAAGGTCCGCGCTCGCTGCGTGCCCCGCCAGGAGAGAGCTCGCGCGCATCCCTCCCCACCGAGGACCAGCGCGGAGCTCTCGCCTCCGGCCAGGCACCAGCAGCAAGTGCCAGGGCCCGGCGCGCTTCTCCCCTTTCCCCAGGGCACATATGTTTGGGACAACCCAGGCAAGCAGAGCTGGGGCAAAACACAGCAGCATTTGGAGGAGAAAAAGTAGCGCGGGAGGACTCTGGGGAGCTGCGACTCCTTGCAACCCAGTTAGGATTTCAGCTGGAGGGAGGTCTTGCTTTCCTAGAGCCAGCGGCGTTCCTGTGGAAGGAAAAGCTGATTTATTGGTTTTCTTATCTACAGCAGATAGGGTTTGGCTTTGAAGAGCCGCTTCAAAAGCAAGAAGAAAAAGTTTGTTGCGAGATCTCAGCAAAGTGAGATGCTGCCTCTCAAAATGCTTCACTTCAGTGAGATGCCACGGGGATGGATAAACTTTCTTAGGCGTTAGCAGCTGTGTCAAGTAGCAGGCTTCTGGGCAGAAGATGAACCTCTGGCCTCTTCCACCACATTACCAGACATTTACTGCAGAGACACAGCAAACATCCCCATTTCATGCGCAGGAACAAGACCTGCCTCGCACCGGAATCCTCAGAGCTGCAGCACGAAACATCCCAAAGTCGCCCATCACGCAGGAGCCTGCCGAAAGGACCACGCACGGCCACTGCAAGGGCAACTCTTCCTGATGCTGATGGCTTCAGCTTTTTTGGCAAGAAGCGTTCACAGCCTCGCGGCGTGCTCGGAGGACCCTTCCCCTGGGCTGGGCGAGGGCTCCTGTGGGAATGAACACTATCCATCAGGAGCGGTGACAGGGCTTGCGGGAAGTGGGATTAGGTACCAGCTCTTGCATTACTCCTCAGGAGGGGTGTGTCCCTTTTGAAAAATAGCCCCGTCATTAGATCTGGGGCCTTAATTGAACAATAAGCCCTATGGATAATCCTTTCAGAGCTGATTGATCTTCTCTCCAGAGCTTTCACACGTTTGCTGGAAGAGAAAGAGAGATATATTTTGCTTGGAGAAGGGCTCCCAGAGACCTCTCCAGACCACCTGCACCAGCACCCTCATCCCACAAGCAGATTCAGAGACCACCTTGATATGATGGGGGGGGGGGGGGGGGTCTCAGAAACGCGTCAGCCTGGGCACGCAGAGGGTCCGGCAACGCTCTGCTCCAAGCCAGCCGGGTGTGCAGCACTCGGAGCTGAACCAAAAAGAGATGGACCGGGTAGACCGACACGCTTGTGAGAGCCGCCTGGGCGACTCCAGCGCCTGATCCGCAGCCATTCCCAAGCCAGCGCTCGGTGCAGACTCAGCATGGAAAACCCAGCAAGCTCTGCGTGGGCACGGGGTCAGCAGGCGCCGGGGAGTTCTTGGCAGATCGCATCTCTTGGGTCAAGAGGTGCGTTTTACTTCTCTTTTAAAACAATTAGCACTAACAGTCCTGCCAAGACCGGCACTAGGAGAAAGCAAGAGCAGCTTGCTTGAGATGTGCTGATAGGGGAGAGAGACTTTGAAGATAAGCTCACTCTCCACAGCGCGATGGGGAGCAGGACTCCACATACACCCCATCCTTCAGGTGCCTTAAAGTCTCCTTCGCGCACGCAGAGCTTGCGTTCCCATCCCAGTCCAATCCTGCTGCTTTGAGGTTACGCCAAGGCTATAGCAGGTTTTGCGAAACATCCTGAACTTTTCTTTGAAAGCTCAGTTGGTCTCATGGTCCTCCAGGGCTTTCCCATTCCTCCTCTAAGAAGATTCATGAGCTCTGCCATGGAGTGAAGGGCACGGCTGTCCTCCCTGGATTATACCCACAGGGAGGGCAGGCTGCAATTAATAACGCTCATCAGCAAGGAACAAAACAGGGGCGGGGGAAGGAATCGACTAGGCTGCATCTTTAGCTGGATGGCATTTAGGGGAGGACACGGACAGCTTTGAAATATGGGCGAGGAGCTGCTGGCAAGCAGCTCGTTTCTGTTAACCCCTTCTGCAACGAGCTGCAGCGGTGGCGGGGCGGGCACTGCCTGCGGGAGCCCCCAGTCCAAGTCTGGGAAGGTCGGTTTCGGAGCTGATGCGTCCACATCCCTCTTGAACAGCTCAGGAGGAGCCGGCTAATGCATTTAGGGACAAGCGATGCAAAATACAAACTGCGACAGGGACCGAAGGCGAAAGCGGCAGGAATAAGGAGTTGCTGGGGAATAGGTGGGCATCAGCCCGCAGCGAGACAGCTCGAAGGGCCGGGACAGCTCGGGCAGCCTTTTCCTGCAGAAATGCTGACCCAGGGGGGCCTTTCTGCCCAGAACATCACATTTCCACTTACCAACACGATCTCCAGAACCACCGGGTGCTTCAGCAGGAGGTATTCGGCACGCAACGCCGCTGCGCGGGCACAGACTTCCAGGCAGCTCTGGTTCCAGCTTCTGTGGCGTTTACCAGAGACCAAGCCTCGCCAAGAGGTTGGAACGGTTTTACTGGCAGCAGGCGACTGCTTCCAGCAGAGGAATTGGAGTTGCTCAGCAGAGCAGCCCCGCTGCTGAAGAGAATCACTGTGGGAATTCGCCGAGGACTTAATGTTCAGTGTGACTGGGTACAATTAAATTAGATGAACGTATGCTTTGGGAAGGAAGTGAGGCTCTTTAGAGTTTCTGAAGGAGGAGGAATTTTTGGAGGAGGCTGGGTTCACAGCGCCCTTTGGGCCTCCGACCTCAGGGGTTGCTCGCGCCAAAGGGGTTGCTGCGATTCGACCATGCAATGTGGGAGCAGCGCCTGGCTCCGTAGGATGGGAAAGCACCGATCCCTCGGGCGCGGGGAGGCAAGCCGCGTTAGTGCACCAGTTCACAGCGGCAAAAAGCCTCAGCTAATGGTTTTCAATGACAGAGCACTGAAATATTAAAGCAATATGGTCTTTATTTCAGAGTTTTTATTACATTTGCCAGGCTCGGGAAGACTCCGTGAAAAACAAAAATGACTGGCTGGTAGAATGCTATTAGACCCATTAATCACCATCAAGTACTAATATCTGCGTACTACCTCCCTGGTGATACTAATTACTGCAGCCACTGGGGCGAGAGCAATCCTGCCCCGACCCTCGGGTGGTACGGGGTGGCTGCGCGGCACTCGGCCCTTCCCTGGCAGGTGCTGCGACTGCTTTAAGCGCTCCTCGACTGCCAAAAAAGCTTCAGGCACCAGGCACGGCTGCTCCCACCATCTCCCTGGACCCACGCTCGCTTGAGTGGGCTCCGCGTTTCCCTCTCCAACCTGAGACTTCTTCCACCCACCGCTCCTCTACGGCGGCTTTGCCTGCAGGAGCACGCAGCGACTGTAGCAAGGGAAAAAACCCAGACCTTGCAAACACCGGTCTGAAACATCCTCCAGCTTGGATAGCACCACCAAGACCAGTGCAGCAGAAGCAACGCCCACCCTGGTGCCTCTCCTCACTTTTGTTTCTGCCTCCGGAGACGGTTCCAGGAGCTGGAGCAGATACCGCGTAGCCCCAGGGACCCGTCCTGCCTCCTGCAGCGGGGACGGGGTCTTCTGCAAGGAGGAGCCTCAGGCACTAAACCCCCTGGAGCCCCCCGGGGGGATCCACCCAAGGACGCAGCCGTCAGGGCTGGGACCTGGTCCCACCACCTCCAGGCAGGGCAGACACGGGGATATCAGCCGGAGTCGGACAAACAGATCGTCAGACGAGTTGGTGGTGATGAGGCAGGTCCAAGGTTGAGCTGGGAAGTCACTCTACGGGTCAAGGTCTGGATCAGGAGCATCTGTGGCCAAGGACCGGCACGGCTGCAAGCGCACCAGAAACCAACACCACCCGGGGAGGGACCGTGACCCTGAGCGGAGCTTAAGTGGGCTCCTGGGACCACTGGTATGGGTAGAGGTCCCAGGTGAGGACCATCAGGGCCATTAAGGCCAATTAGTGCCTTCAGGGCCCTGACAGGCAGCTGTGAGGTCTGACCGGGTTGCTTAAGGCTTGATCCAGTTGGAATCCTGGAAACCTCCAGCCCCTTTGGGGATGTGCTCCACTGCCCCCCTGTTCTCGCTGTGAAAAAGCCTTTTATATCCAGCGTTTCCCACCCTTGTTTCTTTTGTGTCCGTTGCCTTTCGCCCTCCTGCCGTGTGCTGCTGTCATAGCCTGGCTCCATCTTCTCAAGCTCTTCTCCCAGGGGCTGGAAAGCTGCTGGCAGATCCCCCCAAAGCCATCTCCTCTCCAGCCCAGTCCCCCAAACTGGGCAAAATATTCCAGACATGGTCAAACAAAAGGGAGATAATAACTTTCGTCCATGTTCATACCGCCCAGGTATGCTTTTTCTTTAGAAGGACCATTTTGGGGGTCCTTTTCTCTCTCTCTCCATCCATCCATCCATCAATTTTTACAATGCAGACCAGAACAGCACATTTTTTAGAGTTCACCCCTGCTGTGTGGTCCCACTGAAACCAGCCTGGCAGGTTGTGGACCTGTACACAGAGGCTGGAGTGGGGACAATCTCAGGTCGGCAAGAGGAGGCTGAAACAACACTTCTCCCAGTAGAAATAACTCCCTAAACCTCTTCAAAGTCTTCAGTGCACTCCTAGGAAAACATGTCAGTGTTCCTATCTGAGATGCTTAGAGGCTGGCCTTGAGCGTGGTAGTTGTCAAAACATACAAAAAAGCCAAGTATTTAACGTCCTGAATGGATTTAGACTTTTTTTTTTTTTTTTCTTTTTTTTCTTTTTGTGTAGAACTGTAGTTAGAACATCCCCAGCCCAGGCAGCTCTTCCCACAGTGCAGCAGCAGACCCATCCTGCTCCTGGGAGCTGGGAGAAGCCTGGGGACTTTTTATAAGCCCCCTTTTTAGCAGTGTGTCCCCAGGGAATGGGGATGAACTGGTCTCCATGGTGCTCCCGTTGTCCCTGCATCCCGTGGCCACAACCAGCTCCCTTGCACCCTGTGGCTGCTGGGGCTTAATGGGGCCCATCGTCGCGAGGGGTGCATGGGAGCCCTCCAGCCTCCAGCAGAGCAAGCGACCCTCACCGCAGGCAGCGGAGACTTTTCCTACTGGAACCCGTCCTTGCAAAGGCGGCTTTGCGGCACCAGTGCCGTTTGCTGCGTGTCCTCCGTGCTACAGAAATGT
>JAVJGG010000039.1:1539646-1565817 GCA_035590195.1 Aviceda cuculoides | reverse complement strand
TTCTGTTCTATTAAACTGTTCTTATCTCAACCCACGAGTTTCACTTCTTTTCCTGATTTCCTCCCCCATCCCACTGTGGGGGGGGGGGGGTGAGTGAGCGGCTGCGTGGTGCTCAGTTGCTGGCTGGGGTTAAACCCCGACAATCCGTCACCTCCAGGAGAAGGGTGCGTGCAGAGGAAGGGGTGCCAGGCTCCAGGCATGGGTCCGTGCCTCTTCCTACGGGCACAGAGACCTCCTCAGGACAAGGGGAAGGGCTGTGCAGCCTCTTGGCAAGGCTTGGGCACGTGGGTCGGGATGGAAGTTGTCCTGGTCTCTCTTCCTCCTTTGCTGACCATTGCGGAGAGGTTCGTGGAGAAGGAAGGACACCTGAAGAGATCTCGTAGGATTGAGCCCAGCGTCCCCGTGGCTGCACCCAGGGAGGTGCGGGGCACCTTGCACCCCACTACACCCAGCACGCAAGCCCCACTGGCGCCTGGAAGGTCTTTATCCAAAGAACCAGACTCAGCCCTTAAGGTCTCCCATCACAGCAGCACCCACGCAGAGAAGAGATGCAAAAAACTACCATTTGCCAAAACTCCTGCCTGTTCCCCGACACGCAGTGCTTAAGCAAGTCTAAAACCAGCTTGCCCTGCTGCAATGTTGTCATAACAGATTTATAACCAGTCCCTCGCCTGCTTCTCAAGCGTTATTACACCCCGTTAACTCTCTCCAGGGGAGGCAGCCCCCAGGCAAGGCACCTCCGTGGGGACAGGGCAGGTCCGGGGTCCAGTCAGGACTAAGCCATTTCTTATAGAAACTCAGGCCTTCGACATGTGCAAATCTACTCAGATTCAAAGTTTACATCCTCCAAAAAGAGATCATCACAGCCAGACAGGGGAAAAAAAAGTCTGTCAACGTTTACATAGCAGAAATAGGGTTTGGGGAGGGCTTTTTGCTCCTCTGGGGCAGGAAGGTTTTATTGTTTTGTGCAATGCCTCTGCACAAGGAGCAGCCCCCCCCGCACAAACCCATCGTTTCAGAGTTCCCACCATCCTGCTTCGAGTGCAGTATCTTCCAAGGGACACATTGTCACCCCACAAAAAGACGACAAGCAGACGGGAAAACATTTTAAAAGATAAAATAAAGCTTAGTCGGTCAGGGACCCTCTTGACACCCAGTCAAGATGCATTTTGGATGAGGAGTTCTTTTATAGATGGGCTGATGTCTGTTCAAGTCAAGAGTCCTGTAGGGTGAGGGAGACAACGAGGACCGAGCAGCTCAGTAACGGGTTTTAGTGTGTATCACCACAGCTCCCGCGATGTCCAACGAAGCAAACGATTGCATCTGCGGCATCAATCATTTAGTGTCATTAGACAAGAAGCTCTGTCACGAGATGAGCATCTCCTGCTTGGAAAATAAGTGTCTCAGCTTTGCCTCGGTGCCGATGCATCAGCGGGGGGCCCGTTATCCTGCGACACCTCTCTCTTGCTGGGATCATTCCTGCCTGCAGAAAACCAGAAACACAAGAGCCCTCTTTGCTACCCAGATGTGCTTGTGCAATGGGTATTTAATCTTTGAATTTCAGATGTACAGGATGCCACATGGCCCAAGGGTTTATCACCAAACTGCAGGAAAAGCCAAACGTCTCCTGTGCTCCGAGCTTGCTCGCGAGGCTGCTGCGGTGAGCCGGTGCCAGGGCCAAGCGGGTCTCAGGGAGACAAATCCAAGCCTAGAATGGATGCGAGGGGATGGACAACGGCAGAACATCTCCGATTGCACTTGACATTCACCAGGCTCGTCTCTGGGTAGGATCATTAAACTGCCTGTATTTGCAAACGGCAAGTGATACACACTCCTTTATTCACTAGCACTTGGTTGAGTCCCCAGGAAGAAACTTTTCTAGTTATATCAGTTGCCAAATGAGGTTAGTAATTATTCACAGCCCTGAGATAATACATACCCCCGATCAGGCAGTCGCCATCCATAAAGGCACGGTCAAAGGCGTGAGCTATTATCCGAACATTTGCTCTCCTTGGGAAGCTCATTTCCATACAGAACTGCACCTTGTGCAATATATCTCCAGGAGCGATCACTTAATGCCTCAGCTCCAGGGAACAGGACCAAAAAAAGTGAGTGAAAACTATTGATCTCATTTTAAGTAGAGCTGTATCTATTAATCCGAGAACACTAATCACTGGGGGTTTGACAAGAACACGAGGTTTCCAGCGCCGCATTAACACTCTCCGTCCTCTTGGGCAAAGCCCGAGGGAGACAGAGCTGCTTTCGTGGCTTGGCCTAACGGCACGCACGGAGCGGTCCGAGAGGCATCAACAGGCAGGAAAGCCTTGCAAGAGGTACCTCTCGCTGCACACACACACACCATTCCCGGTGTCCGACAGCTTCTTTGACCAGAAGGATAACAGGGAAGAGACGTTCCTGGGAAGCCCCAAGGACAATCTTCATATTAGTGTTGTCCCCATGAGCCTAGACTGGATGTGGCGTTATGAAGGTGGGGGTACAGTGGCTTCTTGTCTTCTCGGGGGATTTATCACTTCATTATTTTCACCTTTCGGTAAGCCGAAAATGACATAATGAAGCTCAAGACCAACCAAGCTAAGGGGTTTTGCAGGAATAAAAAAAAAAAAAAAAAAAAAGCAAAGAAACTCCTTGCTGGTTGAATTTCTTTCTCACCTTTAGATAGGGTGGGCTGTAAAACTCTTCTCAAGCAGCAAGGGGGTACGACTGAGGACACAGGCTTAAATCTGAGCCCAAGTTTGCTGGCAGGAGAAGGAGGACCCATCCTCCTGCCACTGCCAGAAAGGAAGGCGGCAGCCGTGTGTACTGGAGGGTGCTTTTCACTGCTGAGACTCAGCTGTGATTTTCCAAGCCAGCACTGCTGCCCCCAGTCACAGTGATGCCTGCATTGCTTGATTACAGAAGCACAGCTGAGATTTTAATGCTTTTTTTTTTTTTTTTTTACCCATTTTCCTCAGCTTTCTAGGGGGCAACTGCCTGAGCAGGGCAGTCAAGGGTGGGGAGAGTCAGTTCCCTAAGTGAAAAGAAAATCAAACCCAACTGAGGCAGAAATAGAAGAGTCTAACACAAGCTATCGAGTGACCCTCCAAGAAAAGCTCCTAGACATTTTTCCCTGCTACTCTTACCCCCCGGCAGAAACCCATCTTGCAGAGCCGTGACTTGTCACCACTCTCCCAGCTCTGCTGCCAGCCTGGGTCACATCCTTCTTCTCTCATCCCCGACCTCAGGTTCCCAGTCTTCCCTCCCGAGAGCCTCATAAGCATAAAAACATCTCAGCCAGCTTCTTGTTTTATGCATGAGTGAAGCCTTTGGAAGAAAGGAGACATTTCAGGGTGTTGTGTAAGCAGAGGTCGTTCTCAGTGACATTCTCCAGCTCAGCCCAGCGCTGTGGTCCTCGGACCCTCCAAGCAGCAGCTTGCGCTGGGCTGGAGCAAGCTGCCTGGATGTCTGGATGTAGAGGAGCAACCCTTACCAGGGGAATCTCCAGCAAGGGGGTCAGGGTAGAGCTGTACGAGGCTCCTCTCCAGGTGGAGGCATCAGGCTTTGGTTGTCCCATCACAGCTTGTGCTCAAATGCAGCCCCCTGCCTCTTTCAGCCATGCCAGGCTGTCGCGGAAACCAGCCTCCCTCCAAAATTTCAGTTTTATTTCAGCCCTTAGAGCAGTCTGCCCTGGCAGCTCCTCTCTTTTCCCGGTTTGTGGTTCCCGTTAACCCCATCTGGGTCTTTACCTGCCTTTCATGGCAGGGGTGGCTGCCTGGCTCAAAGCTGACACTGGAGACCTCAACTTCTACTGCTGCAGCAAGCAATATCGAGCAAGACCTGGTGGGCACCAGCAAGCTGGACTCTCCCTGCTTCGGCTTCCTTCTCTGTTGTGGCCTCAAACGCCACAGGCTCTGGGACTGTCCTGTTGGCTTGTATCACCAAGGATTTTTATTAAGTGTTGTTGGGCCTCGCCAACAGCCTTTCCTCCGAGAGCTGTAACCGGCTGAAAATGGTGGTCAACAGAGGAGACCCTGGAATGAAGCCTCAAGGGTTGTTGACGGCAACGCTGAGTCTTCAGATCAATTCTCATGTTCTTCACCTGATGTGCCCGATCTGCTGGCCCAGGACGAGCTGCTGGCACTTCTAGCAGTGCTTTCGCAAATACTAAGCTAAATCCTTGCCACGCATGCTCATGTTCTGGAAAAACAGATCACTGGCTGTTGGTTACAAGGGTTCAATAACAGTTTGTTTAGGCCCAGTTTTAACCGTGAAATGTACTAGTAGGTACCACAGTCCCACCCACGCCCAGAGCTGTTGATGGGAGCAGGTTCCCAAGTGCCCTCTGCCTTCAGGCTCCCTCCAAGGGCTCGTGGAAGGGAAGGGTTACTCTGCCCTGACATTGAACGATTGTGGTTGGAGGCTCTAGGTGACTGGGTGTGAGGTTTCTTTGAAGCAAGAGAAGCCAACGGCTCATCCCAAGGGTCTCCGCTCACCTATTCACTTCCCCCCCCCCCCCATTTCCAGGGCTTTATGGTTTCTCTTTAAATCTTCTTTAGGCCCGACAAACTGTATCTCCTCTTTCTCTTTGACATACCCAGGTCCATCGGCCACATCCCAGCCCTTGTCATCCCAGCCCAGATTCTTCTCCAGCCTCCCTAGGTGGTCAGGAATTGGGTGAGGACTTCCAGTGTTTTGACAATTTCATTCCACAGACTATCTTGATTTGTAACTACACATCCTGCAGGAGGGGCGGTCATTTAATGCAGTGAACAGAAAGTTATCACTCAACTCTTCCTCCAGAGCAGAACAAAACAAATTAAAGCTCCTACAGACCTGGCCCTGGTTTGCAGCTGCTTGGCACAAGTTCCTTCAATGGACTGTGAAATGAATTAGCACTGACGAACTCCATTGCAGAGGACCATATGCTCAGGGGTCTGCTCCAGCCTGCCTTTTCCCTCCCTCGTTAACCCTCATCCTAATGGTGATTTTCCTAGAGCATCTTCAACTCTGGGCCCTGAGCCAGTCACATCACCAACAATTATGTTCACTCAGCACATACATTCACCAGCTTCCACTCAAAATGAGTGAAATTTAGAATCCAAACTCCAGACATGCACATTTTAACCTGCATGTCCATGGAGTACCAAGAGAGTTACATCCCAGAACATCTGCTTTTGTGGAGATGGTAAACCAACCATATTAAAATTACATATATTTTAAAAAAAAAAAAAAGGCCTTTTGGTTTTGTACATTGCTCCTGCAGCTGGGGAAGGGTCTCACATAAGTGCATTGTGCCTTTGACTCCGAGAACACGCGGCCCGAAAACACAACCAGGGGTGCCAGCAGCGAGGTGGAGGCTCTGGACGGGCAGGGCTCTCCCTGGCCCGAGCTGTGCCGCGCTGCCGGAGAGGAAAACTGCTGGTTTTTGCAGCCCTGGTGAGTTACGAACGCAATCAGCGGCTGCAGAGGTTGCTCTGCATTTCGGCGGGGGGGCCTTTTCAATGCTAATGCGTGCAGCAGGCAGGGAGCAGACTTAACCCAGACGGGGGGCTCTCGAAAGCCTGATTTCGTAAAGCCACGTTCTGATTTCTCTGCCAGAGGTGGCTGCTGACTTACAGATCGGGGGAAGCAACCCGACCTTTGAAGCCTGTTGATCTTTATAGCCTACCCCACAAAGATGGAGCCTTTTCTTTTCCTTATGGCTTTGCTGTAGTTTTGCTCTATTTTCCTGCTCAACAGGAAAACCATCCCACTGAAGCTGACTCCTGACACCCAGCTGCCAGTTTGGCCCTTCCCAGCTGGCTCACGCTTTGTCCAAAGGCAAAGGTTGCTCTGGCAGGGTCCAAGGCAGGGTCCCTGGTTCCTGAGACTACATACAGGGCTGCTGCCCCCAAAAGGGTGAAGGCTGCTTTGACTGCATCACCAAGGGAAGAGTCCTTCAGCCTCAGTTTCCCCTTCTGCTGGGTTAGTACAGCCAGCCTTCAAAATATCGCACAACGTTAAAAGATATCCTGTGCAAAATTCTCAATAAATCCTCCCTCTCTCTACCTACACTCCATCAGGAAAAAAAAAAAAAGAGAAAAAAGAGGCAAGTGAGCTGCAGGAAACGGTGCTTCCTCCCCCCAGCCCCAAAATCATTGGTGCAGTCACTGCGCACAACAATCCGGTGCACGATGCGCAAAGAGCTTGTTCCACAATCCTGTTGGCTGAAATAATCCATATCAGCCTGGAATTTAACATAATCCACCTTGATGACTGTGAGAGATGGATGGATGGATGAAAAGTCAGCTGAGAGTTGTATTTCCTCAGCAGCCAGTTCCTCCTGAGAGGGATCCCTCCACCCCAGCTCCTCTCGCAGCCGTGAAAGTGGAAAATGGTGACGTGGCACAAAAGCTCCTTGGGAAAACCTCCCCTTTCAGAGCAATCTGAAATACAGCCGGAGCTGCGGAGGGTATCTGTGCAGTCCCCAGTGCCATCACAGGGCAGTAGCACTTCCGAGATGGTATTCCCTGTCCTGAGACCAGACCAGTAGCAGTGGGGCTGCCAGCGGGAGCCCTGCCGTCACCCGAGAGAAGTGAAATACCGAAATCCACGTCATTCCACAAGTCAGGCAGCCAAAGCCACCATGAAGGCCTTGCAGAAAGATGGTGCTTTCAGCCAAGATTGCGTCGCAGCATCTTGCCGTAGGTGTCCGACGCGGCCTGAAGTAGGTGCCGTGAAGTCCCCCCTGCCCCAAGTCTACATCTCAGGGTGTGAACAGTAGTACTGCTGGTTTTGTGGCAGTAGTATTGAATCTGTGACAGGAAAGTAATAAATTCCCTTTCCGGGCTCTCAGACTGCACAAACTGTTAGAAATTATTAAAACACCCTGCCTTATCTCTTGCACTATAGACCTGCTCCATATTTCAGAGTAAACACAGAGCCAAGAAAAGGAGCAGACCCCTACAGAAAGAGCTGAATGAAACCCATCTCCCACAAAGGCAGGAATCACAGAGACGCTTCATTCAAAGCCTCACGGCCAAAAAAATTGCCCTTCTAGCTTGGGCTGGCCATGGATATGCATTAACTTTGCTGCTTTTCCATTGGAGATTATAAGATTAATTTCTCCCAGCAAGAGTGAGCAGGAAAAACCCTGAGATTCCCCAGTTTTACTAATAACACTTCTAGCTAAGACTGAAGCTTTAAGTCTTTGTTATTTATTAGAGCTGGTGCAGAAAATCAAACCCAACATATGACATTTTTTGGCTATAGGAAACCTTCCCCCCACCCCCGTAAAATCTGGAGGGAAAAAGCATGTTAAGATGACCAGGTGGGAAAAGCACTCTCACCTACTGTTTTTCCTGAGGACAGTAAGAGCTTGACTGTCCTTAAGTCATCTGCACCTCTATTCAAACCAGGTGAAAGTGGTCATCTGGTTTGGATGCCATTTGAGGTAGGGAATAATTGACAGAGATACAGATGGATAGTGCAGTGACGAATTTTGTTGACTTAGCCAGGCAGGCAAAAAAAATAGTTAGTTTTCTTGAGTTTTCCTTTAATCTTTTAAAAAGTGAGAAGTTTTTATATTTCTTTGCCAATTAAAAAAATCAGTTTGTAGGGACTTCTGAATTACTTTCTTCTGGTGACCTAGTACCCTGTGCAGGAGCAGCAATACACAAAGCAGTCTCAAGACCAAACAAAAGCCTAAATAAGAATATAGGAAGAGATCTGCCTGTTATCTTTCATGAGAAGCAGCAATAGGAAGCCAGGACCATTCTTGATGTCCGTACCAAGCTAACAAAGGTATGTAAGCAATTGGCTGTTCAAGTAATCCTTTGGAGGACAATTCTTGCTCCTAGGGGAAGTGCAAATGGGGCAAGACCAGCCTGGCTCTGAGCTGGTGATGTTAGGAAGGTGTGCAGATGCTTACTGGGAAGATCCATGGGGAAAAGTCTCTTTGCAACAGATGGACATCGCCTGAAGCCATCTGGAATCACAGCAAGCATGACAGATTAGTCTATTGAAATTCAGGATGGAGAGAAAACTGGGAGAAATTTCTGGGATTCCCAGTAAATAACGCCTCTTACGATTCAATTAGATGCACCGTAAATCAACTCGGCTGCAGGACAGAGGTCTTAACAGCTCTGGGCAGCAGAGACGTGTCTGGCCCTAGTGCAGCTCTAGGACAGAGGGTCTGCCAGTGCCTTGCCAACACCAGGGCAGGCAGGATGGCCTGAAGATGCTCCCTGTGCCAAAAAGACAACCATCCTCTGCACATCTAAGTGCTCCAGCCCTGAAGTGAATCGGTATCTGAAGTATGCTTGTATTAAGAAATCCAGGGGAATCAAATCTCCGATGCCTCATCACTCTATCCGGGGATGGACCGTGTAGTCAGGAGCACAGAGAGGTGACTGACCAAATGTGCCATGTAGGCTACAGTCGACCACCAGCTAGTGTTGAGTGTAGGTTGGTATCAACCGCGGGAACATCTAAACAATCTGCACAGAATAAGCTGCTCGAGCTTAGCCTTAAAATGGCAAGTCACCAGGACCAAGTTCAGTAGCACAAAATTCTCTAGGGGCTAAGGCAATACGTAGCTCTCGGCACAGCCGAGCAAGCAACGCAGTAGCTGTGGAGTAGAGGCACAGCAGACCTCCAGGCGAGCGAGCGTCCCTTTCCCTTACTTCCCTCACTGGCAGCATCGGTACCAATTGCCCAGCTTTGGTACGTGCTCTCCAGAGAGCCGGGAAGGGAGGAATTACAGTGCATTGGTTCGTCCTTGCCTGCTTGGCTTTGTGATTCACAGCCGGTCACCAGCTTGGTCGATGAAGCAATAAGCCATTGACAAGCACTAAGAGGAACTCAGCGTGATGTTTGCAGCCCTGGATGTGCCGTCTCCCCAGCGTGTGCTGCTGGCTTTGTTCAGCAGGTCCGTGACAAAACTCCCTCCTGCTCTCCTCCCCCAGCACTGCTAGCTGGCTGGGCCACTTCTCTCCCAGAAACCCAGGATCCTGACACTTTCTGAACAACCCGAAAAGAGGGAAAAAAAAAAATGCCTATGCATGCATACCTCAGGGTGTACACAGGTTTTTGTTATGCAGTCTGTGGTCACAGGATAGGCTTTCCTGATTATTTTGATTTCCAAGGCTCAGGAACTTCGCAAGAAAGGAATAGATTGAGGTGTTCAGCCACTATAATGCTGCCCTCAAGCATATTGACTGCTCCCCCCTATTTGATGTCATCTGCAAACCTTGAGCAAGTGTTCCGTCCTCTCCAGGCCATTAAAGGCATTGAACAGGACAGGTCCCAGGACAGACCTCTGAAGTACTCCACTAGCTGCTGGTCTCCAGGTAGAGTCCAGTTTCTCAAGCTCACGTCCAGGGGTCCCTCCCCATAGGGGCAGAGGCTCTGTCTCCAGAAGAGACAGCAAGACCCCAAGAGTTTGACTCCACCCTTGAATGGAAGTGACTCTGCCTGTCCCACCACCACGTTTGTTACAGAAGGGCTCAGATGTGCCCCTGACATTAGAGATGTTTGGAAGACAACACTGAACATTTTTACTTCTCGACTGCGTGAGCCAGATGTGGCAAAGAGCACTCGAATCCCTAGCTGCATGGGCAGAATAATTTGTCCATATTTACAAGGTCATTCCTGTGAACTTCAGGTACTTTCCTCAAGATTCTGGTGCATTTCCAGGCTTGAAAGAGATGTACATTTCATTTTCTGAGATGTACATTCATCATGCATTTTTCATAAAAATCTATCTATATTCATTAATTGGTTGATATGTCCTAGTTGCTGAAGAGAGCTCGAGGGATTCGTCAAGGACTCTGGAGTCTGTGGTTCCTCCCCTAGCTCAGCAACAGCTGGGAGAGGAGAACAGTGGACAGCATGAAGAGCTTTGTCTGTTGTTACCTGTTCACAAAAAATATCCTTTTTGTGAGAGAAAAGAGTCTAGATGGTCCATAAGAGACCAACCCTTACCCCTTATGAGAGGGGAGGCCCCTGTCATAGTGGGGTTGATAAATATGATAAGCCATATCCTATTTATTCAAAACAGGACTTCAGCTGTCCAGAAATCAAAGCATTTTAGCATGTGGCTGAAAAACAATAGTGTGTATAATATCCCAAAATAGATTTCCTTGGGTAGTGGCTGCAAGCTGCTACTTCCACCCAGCTAATCATACTAATGGATAAGCATCTAGCCAAGGAGGGAGAGCTGTGATGTAGCTGGAAAGTTTATGAGAAAGTAAGAGGTGTGGCTGATTGTGTTTTTTCCCCTGCCTTACTCTGGAAAAAAACCTCATTTCACTCAACTAAACATTTTTTTGTCTTTACAAAAGATGTGAAGCGCTTGCAAGGCAGAACGTACTCCACGCATTAACCTACCTCATTTTTTCCAGGTTCTTCTCGTTTTGTGCTCCCAGCAGAGGACTCACGTGTGCAGTAACAGCCACATCCAGCTGAAGCTTTGCAACCACCCACTTGCTCCCAGTCACCACGGAGCAGCAAAAGCAGGGCTGCTCCCTTCAGGAAGGTGAGCCAAGAGCCGAGGTGGATCACCCAGCCATCAGGGCAAGGGCCAGCCAGGACTTAGTCCCACATTACCCAAGCAAGGGGACATTACCAAGCGGGACAGACGGTCCAACCAAGAGCCCGAATCGTAAGGCAACACCACGGTGACGATGCAGGTCCAAGGTCAATCTGGGAAGTCAGTCCATGGGCCAGGAGCATCGGGCAGGTCCATAGGACAAGGCAGAGGTCAGGTCAGTCCAGGAGGTCAGCCTGAAGATTAAGGTCCACGTCACGGGGTTCCACAGCCAGGCACAGGTTGGGGCTGAGCTGGAGACCAGTACTCCTCCAGCACAGCTCAAAAAGGGGATGAAAGCCTGGGGCCAAGCTTAAATAGCTCTCCTGGGCCTGTGGGTGTGGGTGGAGGCCCCAGGTGAGGCTGCTCAGGGCCATTAAGGCTTGTTGGTGTCCTCAGGGCTGCTACGTTTGACAGCAGTGTTTTCAGCATGGCTTCAGTGGTTGTTTCAGTTAGCAAGGCACGAACAAACCAGCCAAGGTGAACAACCGGAATCATCTCCCAACATCTCCTTGTTTATGTGTGTGTGTGTGTGAGGAAAACCCAAACCCCATCTTTGTTCTGACTTGGCGTGTCCTTGATATAGGGGAAGCGTGAGAAAAAATCCGAATCAGCGAAGCAATCGGGAAGCCACGAGGCTGAGAACGGCCAAGCCTCCCGACCCTGGGGAAAATAGTGATTATTTACCTGATTATTGCTTTATGCCCCGAGGAGCAAGGAGATCCCAACCAGATGGGGAGAGAGGAGTGAGGGCCCCGTGGGATGGATGTGCCAGTGATTTGGTGCATCCCCACCCCAGAGCACCCCAGATGCAGTTGGCATCAGGGCCCGTCCCCGCCGTTAGCAGGTTAAATGGGGTGAGTGCCTTTGCCATCGTTATTAAGGACGGCTTCGAGACCACCAGTCTTCACGTGCCCGAGAGGACTGGTGTGACCCAGCGGAGCGGAGAGGACCTGTGCCCTAACCTCGGTGGCTGGGGCCGGTCTGCAGCCCCACGGCAGCCCAGGCAATGCCCATTTTGAGTGGTCCCAGCAGCTCCCGGCTCCTTTTAGAGGCTTAGTCCCCAACGCAGCTAAACTGGGACAGCAGAGCGTGTAGACGGATGGTAACCCTAACCCTGCCTCCCGGGAAACCCCTCCCCGGGATCATCTTCTGGCGTGGATGGGGTCAGCCACGCAGAGCTACCCACAGGGGCAGAGTCCGAAGGGACCCAGAAGGTCAGAGCCAGACGCGTGCCCCAGCTCATCCCAGCAACCATCTCCGGCAGAGCCCGAGCGAGTCCTGTTTCTGCTCCCGGCACTTCCCTCTGTGGCTGGCACAGAAATACCTGTGGAGGCAGGGGCTGGAATAAGAGGTTTCTGGCACAGGCTGGGGATAGCTAAATTATTCATGAGCAAAGCCCAGAGCCTCAGTCCTGCTGACCTAAATGGGAATTTTGCCTACGGCATGACTGTCGGGGTTGGTTTGCAGGCTGGGAAGCAGGTACAGATTGCTACAGGATGAGGGATCATATCGACGCTTCATTACTAACTAATGTTTATTAATAAAAGGTAGAGTTTACCGGCTGCTTCTGCAAACGTTAGTCATCCAGACGTGCTCAGAGATCCTCCCCTGAGACGGCAGCGGTGTTCCCACCCCGACCTTCTCCCCTCACCTCCCCGCCCTTTGGTCCACCTGGACCAGTCTCCGGGCTGAGATGGGGCAGATCGAGGGATGCCCGTGTGAGACCAGCCCTCCCGTCCTCTCCGGCCACCGCAGAGCGGAGGATGCTCCTCTGCAGCAGCGCGGGGACGTGCAGCGCCTGTCCTCAGCCGCTGCTGGGGACCTGCTTGTCTCAGGCTTTCGCGAGCGTGAAATCCAAGGAGGCAGCTTGACATGCAGCAGCAGGAGAGAACAACCTCCCTCCCTCCCTCCCTCCTCTCTTCCAGGAAGCCTGAAGAGCCGTCGCAGCCGTGCCTCTTGTCCTTCTGCCCGTGCCTGCAAGCGCCCGAAGTGGGTGGCTTCTAGCGGCCCAAACCCGAATATTAGCCTTCAGGACCCCTGCACCTCTCGCTGTAGCCCTTGCCATGGGATGTCAAAGGCCTGGCTTGGGTCCGGCCCAAGGAGATCCGGTCACCCGTGGCCGGAGCGCTTTCAAAGCAGAATCAGGGCTTGATTTTTCAAGATGTTGTTTGCCTCAGAGTCCTGAGGTCTTGCTGTTATTTGGCAATAATTGCTTGTTCTGTCCAGAAATGGATTTTTCCATGAAATGTCACTGAAATTCACACATCTCTGGCACAGGGAACGACAGCAATTTTGTGGCCAGAGGTGACACCACACAGGAGCGGATCACGCTGCAGGTGTGATGAGCAGCAGAAGAGGTCCCAGACCGGGTTCCTGAGGGCCTCTGGAGCAGGGGGGACACTGCCCACCTCAGCCCCTGCTCGGACCAGACCTGCAGGGGAAAGCACAAGTTTGGCCGGGACCAGCAATCGAAAGACTCAGGATGGTTTTATTCTGACTGCGTGCGATGCCTCTGCCTGTGGGATCAGCTCCCACCCCTGCTGGGTGGGATGGAGTGGAGGAGCGTGCAGGTGCTATTTATATCTTCAGGAGCGGCTGGATTAAACCGACAGAAGAAATGTGGCGTGAAAGCCTCTCTCTTCTTCATACACTATTTAGGAAGCTAGGACTGCGAAGCATCACAGCCATTCCCCCCCGCCTTGGCTGCTGGGGGCTTTGTTCCTGGGAGAAAATGCACAGGGAGCGGGAATTCCATGGGGAGCGTGCCCGAGCACCAGCACACCCTTCTGGGTCAGCACAGCCCCTATTTGTTTGGGGTCCCAGGACCCTTTGCAGCTCCCATGCAACCCCCCTGGTAAAAGCTGGAAGGGTTTGTGTCCGAGCGAGTGCACTGGTTTCTCAGGGATCCAGATGTTGTCCTGAGTCTGGGCACTGCAGCATCTGGGTGATGCACAACAGCTTTTATAAAGAGTCCTCACACAAGAGTTTGTTTTGTTCACCAGAAAGCAGGGTCTCCACATTTTCTGAAAATCAAGCACTTCGAAGTATCCCAAGCTGGGCTGCTGAAAATGCAGCTCTGCAAATCCCCAGCCCATCTGAAAATCACAGTCCTGTACTTCTCCCTGCTTGGGTCTTTGGGCCAGGCCCTGCTTCCATCTCCACCAGCACCGAGCCCTGTATTTCCCCAGTGAAGCTTGGCTTGAGGGCAGGGAGAGAGAGAGTTTGTCTGAGCAGGGTGTCTTATGGATCCTATTGTGTTGCTGCAAGGTGGGAAACTGCTCGTTTCTGTTTGCACATATTAATCCGGTGCTGAGTTGCACTGCTCTTTTTCTTTTCCTGTTTTTCCCTGCTGCTCCTGTTCATAGCTAAAGTAGGAAGCTGTCTCCTTTGATTATATGCGTTCTCTTTATCTGGGGCTGAGATCACGGTTTGAGCACTCATTTGCTCAAAGCCATCTATGCCTCATTTTCCTTTTGCCCACGGGTTGTGGTCAGCATCTAAAAGGCCAGAAAGGAGAAACCTTCCACCACCCTGTGCTCCGCGCTGCAACTGCTCAGCAGGGCATCAATTAGCGTGAATGCTCAAGTTCAAAAACATAATATCAACACAATTTCCCAAGTGCTGCCTTTTCCGGAGGTTTTGGTTTCAAAGGCATTCCTCTGCGGTCAGAGGAACTACTACAAAAGCATGAGACGCTTCTGGTTTGTGAATGCCTGTGTCTCGTTTGCTAGCATTTCTCTGCGCCTGCTTCGTCGCCAGGTCTCCAGGGAGCCGGTGGAAACATGAAAAGAGAGCAGCCAGCGACTCTGACAGACATGGCCCCAACAACAGTGTTGTTTTTCCAGCATATTTTTTGTTTTTAATGCTTCTCCTCATCGGTTTTGCTAGCGTTGCACGGGGCTTCTGGCTCTGTGTTATTTTGTGCTGCAACGCCATGCTGAGCATCGCCTAGGATTTCCTTGCTCACTTGCATGCAGTGGGAATTAAATCCTGCCTGAAATGCTGAACTGAAAGAGTCCCAGGGGAAGGCACAAGCCTTACCTCCAGTTGCCTACGCGATAAGCAGCAGGTCCCTTGCTCCCAGATGTCTCGCACGCTGGCCCAGTATGCCCATCTCAGAAGCGCTGTCACCAGCGCTATGTGCCCTGCCACCCCTGTAGCACCCTGGGGTGACAGCGAGGGGCAGACCAGGTGGTGTTCAATGTCCCAGCCTGATAAAAACTGCTGCGTTTCTGCAGGATGCTAGCTTGAAATGATCGCTCCTGCACCATTCTCTCATCCCCACTTGCCCTTCTCTTTGCAGATACTGGTCTAATGGAGAGGAGAGGAGAGGAGAGGAGAGGAGAGGAGAGGAGAGGAGAAGATGTTTCTGGCCCAGGACCTCAGCCCGCTGCCACAAGAAGCTCTGTGCCTGGCAGGGGCAGGCAGGAGAAGGCACTGTGCGGGGTGTGGGCTCCTGACGCCCCTTGCTTGATGCTTTCCCAAGTTGAACGGCTTCATTCCCTCCAGCCCATGCCCCCATAGCCTTTTCCATACGGGAAATAGCCTGATCTCTCTCAGCCAGGTCCATTTTCTACCCGTGTTCCTATTCATCCTCTCGTAAATAAGACTCTCGCATCGTCTCATACCTCCCCCGTGGGGAAGGTGGTCCTGTCTCTTGGAGCTCCAGTATTCCCCAGCGTCTTGTGCAGGTCCTTCCACTGTCCTCGGCGTTGCAGACCTGAGCGGTTCCCAACACACACTAAAGAGACCAGTAATATTTACAGTAAATTATTTCCCATGTGCGGTTTGTGAAGGTTAATGACACTGCTGTTTGCCTGCTCTGCGTGAGCGTTGCTGAAGCACACCTACGGACCGAGTTGATAAAGACAGTTTAATGGGAGGAATTATAACTCTCTTGACGAAGGCCCCAGCTGGGCTGAACCTTCCCCTTGCCTGGCAGCGCATCGTTTCCTTCCCACGCCATGGCTTTGCCCAAGACCTGGTGGTGGTGGGAATCTCGGCTGTTTCAGCCCAAATCCTTGCTGCGCCCTGCCTCTGCTGCCCCGGCTGGTAGTATGGTCCAGACTGCCCCACTGCCACCCCATGCCTCCGGACCCTCTCCGGGTGTCCCTCCTGCCCGGCTCTGCTCCCCCAGGCGCCTGTTCGCCGTCGGTGGGATTCTGCAATTGCATCTGCCGAGACCGTCTGCATCAGTCCCGAAGCTCAGGTTTGTCCCCACCCTGACCAGCTTTTCCTCTGTCTGGGTCACTGCAGAAAAAACACCTCCCTTCTCCTACCGACCCCCCTCTGCGTCTTTTTCCCGTCTGCCCAAAGGTTTCTCTGCGGGGCTCCTCTTTTGTTCTTGCTTCCACCATCTGCTCTGTCCCTTTGCCATCGCTTCTCCCCGCCAGAACGCTGAAGGCAGACCCAGGGCTTTTGGCTCCCCACTGCCTCCCTGGCACACTCGGCGTTTCCCTTAGCACCGTCTTTGTGCAGGAGTCGAGGTCAGGGATTCTCCGTTTCAACATTTTCCAAAGAGGTTCAGAGTTGTGCAAAAAGTTTTGATAATTCCTCTTTTATTTAAAAAAAACCCCAAACAACAAACAATAAAAATATCATAATTTCCCAGCAGACAGAACTTCCATCTTTCTACCCATCTTTGAGTCCAGTGGTTTCAGGGCTAATACAGAGCTTGGTGGGTTTATTTCAGGAAACACTTGACTCCTGGTCTCAGTTTTCCTCCCAAGCAGGCTGTTGTTTATCGTTTCTGTCTGTGTTTTGGTTCCTCTGGATGACGGGGTGAGCTGTCACCTTGGGAGGTTTCCACCGAGGCCTGAATTAATTTTGGGTTCTTCTTCCATTAACATCTGGAGTTGGTGTACAGCTGGAGACCGAAGCCAAAGGAGTGACCCCAGGCTCGTGCCCAAGTGATTGAAAACAGAAATCAGAGGTACAAACAAGAACAAATCCCGCTTTTCTTAATAAATAAATAGAGTTACAAAGTCTAGTATCACTTTAAATGACTAAAAGCAAACACTTTGTATAGGTCTAAATTCTCAGTGTGATCTCTTCAGGACTTTTTGCAAGTCATTCATCTCTGGAAACCAGCATCGTCCCTCACTCTCCAGCAAACACTGGGCTTCAAGCAAAACATTCTGGTCATGACATTTCAAAAGAAATTTTCATCTGTCTTAAGAAAAAAAAAGATTCTAGAGAATATATGCATGGATCCTGCATTTTCATAAAATTTGGATGTTAGTATTTGAGAGTGTCCTTTTAAGGCATTTCAGGAAGATTTTGAGGCTCTGTTATCACCATAAAACTCACTGGAACTAACAACTTTTCCCCAAGAAAAAAGAAGGAAGTATAAATAGAAACAGAAGCTGAACGACACTGCCTTCAAGTGATTATGACGATCTACTGACCCACGAAGTAAATATTGATTGAGGTGAAGCCATAGCCAATATTTACTTGTAAGAAAAATAAATTTGTTTTCAGCAAACAAGTTGATATACACGTGGTTTGTGACCCGCTTCCCTACCAGCACATCCTGTCCTGGCTTGAGTTCTGGCATGAAGGCCAGCAGGCAGATGTGGAAGAGCCTTTCCAGATCACCAAACCCATCTCTCTTAATGCAGGCTTGAATTCTGCAGAGCTTTTCCCACCACCTGCTTCATTTATCTGTGCATCCCTCTTCTGGACAGTTGCGCCGTGGCTGGCTGCTGGGAGGTGAGTCCATAAACCATCTCTTGAATCCGGGGTGCCGGTGGCCGGCAGAGCTGATTCCGTGGGGTCTGTTCGCATCTCCAGTGCTTCAGCTGCCCACGGCAGCTTCAGGAAATCAAGGGCCACCACCAGCTCGTGTCGGGATGCTCAGAGCCCCGGGGTGGGCAGATGCTCTCCTCACTCATCAGATGGATGGCCAGTCTGTACATCTCAGACTCTTTTCCTTCCGCGCCTCTTACTTGGTTGCGCTTTCAAAGAACAGTGTTGGAAAACATATAACGACGAGCACCAAGGCAGAAAATGTGCCAAGAAGATAAACCCCCAAATCCATCCGGCTGCAGTAAACCTCCGCTTGGAAAATCCACTCGGCGACCCCAGAGATATTTGAGTCCAAATGCGCACGTGGCACAGGAGATACTGTTGTCTCTCATCATTCCCTTGTTTCCTGCAAGGTTCAAGCTGTCATGCCCAGGACACTCATTTCAGCGCGGCTTCTCTCCCTAATAAGGTTTTGAGGTGGATCATGTCACTCCAACTCTGGGGCCAGGGCTGCTGCTAAGGTCTGGAAGAGGAGGGACTGGGAGCTCTGGTTCACTGGTCTTAGGCAGCGCTCCTTCCCCAAAAGAAGGGTCGAAGGGGCGACCGTCTCTCCATGCCGCCAGTGACGGTCACGTCACTGGAGTGGGGTGACGAGCAGACTCGAGGGCACAAGGAAGCACCCAGAGCCCCCGGTTCACCACCTTTTTGCTCGTGCACTGGGTATTTCTCTGCCCGTTGGCCAGGCTCAAGGCCAGGAAGGACTCCTGGCTGTGGTCTGGGCTGTAGGACACTCAGCCTGCCCGCGTCCGACCCATCCAAACCCTGGAAACCTCGCTGACCATAAGGAGTTAAACATCCTCTGGTTTTTCTTTCTTTAGGGGGTCTGGAAGAGTACCTAGCATCAAGGTGAAGGTGTACGAGGTGGGTAATGGGAGTGTTGGGTGCTCAGCCAGACCTCGTGTCTTGCTCTCACCTCAGCTACCCAAGTCCTGCTGCGGACCCCCCTGCAGCCCCACTCCTCTCACGGAAGAGAAGGAATTAGGGCCAGCTCCCCTCCTCCCGAGACGGGTTTTCCCTACAGTCCTTGCATTGTCCCTTGATCCCAGTCGTTTACTTGAGAAAATCAAGTTAACACTTCCTATGCAAAAAAAAAAAAGGGGGGAAAGTGATGTTCAGTGGCAACCACCTCGTTGTACTCAACACCAAAATGTCAGCTGGCAATAAAAGTATTCCCGTAAATACACTTTATTAACAGGGGAGACATTTAATGTCTCTCACACACTGTGCTTCTCTGGGACCCTTGTTAAAACATTAAAGGGACAATGTTCTTTGGATTGATGGGATTGAATTTTTTGTTTAACCTGGTTTCAAGGGTGATTGTTTGATTTCACAGTATTTGATGGATTCATGAAACAAGCCAGGCAAGAGGGTCTGAGTTGCCATACAACCCCTGCCAGCCCCTCTGCACATACCAGCTACCTCCTCCCTCTCTCACCGGGCTCTGCCTTTTTAATCCGATTTTACAGGCAGGCTGGTCTGCCGAGATTTACAAGATCCTGCCTTTCTCCTGGCTGCTCAGCGAAGAAAATGCCTGCACAATAAATTTTTAACAACCCCTGCCCCCCTCCCTCCCTTTCAAGCTCTAGGGACCACTGCTAGGTCTGCACGGAGACACTTTGACAGACAAACCCCAAGGCTTTGCTGCTTTTCACTGATATTTCTTCTTCTGAGAACCTGGGAGCAAGCCCGTGGACCATAGTCAGGGCCAGACAGTGCCCACAAGAGGGGACCATAAAGCCCCGGCCAGAGGTTAGACCAGAACGGTGCTGGGAGGAGATGTGTGTCTTTAACTGGTGTAGAGCTGCCTTAGCAAGTCACGTCTGCTCTGCAGAGGAGGGAAGGTATTTTTACTGAGATACTGCAGACAGACCCCTGATAGGAAGGGGATTTTGCTCCCGTAAATCCTACAGCGGATGATATGTCCACATATGTCCATATGACAAATATGGCACTCCGAGGGGCGGATGGGTACTGTTAGGGTGGGGGCGAGGAGGGTGTCCCTGAAGGACGGCCACCCACCAGCGTGGGGGAACCTCACTGCCACGCGCGTGGGGTCGTCCTCCCTCCCGTGGCAGGAGGCACCTGGAAGAAGCCTGGTGTCTGCAGGAGAGGGACTCAAGCAGACGCCCAGCCCTAAAAGGGCGTTTCCTTTTAAATCTCTTCCGTCTTGGCCCCAAACAAAAACTACTGGTGACTTCCCGACGCGTCTGTGGTTTTCTCAGCTTAAAGCAATTCCCCCCGATAACCTTGCAGGTTGGCCAGAAAACCACCAAAAATACTTTTATATGTTTCGGAAGAGCTCTTGTCGCCAGAGGAAAAGTACCAAATATTGCTGAGAGCCCTTCTCCACTGCGGCCCCACCTACGCGCATCTGCTTTTTATGTGCGTTCGACGCTGCGCCCATAATACCTGCCAGCAAGATGGTGCCTGGCTTTTATAGGAACCATCATCAGCGTGTGAGAAATAGGCAGTAAATTTCAGCTATAAATCTTTCTCTGGGATGCTTGGAGAGTGCCTGCGCCGCTGCCAGCCTTGACTTCGTGCAAGGGGTTTCGTGCCGCCGCATTTCCCCCCCCCCTCGCTGCCGGCCGTGGCGGTGCGGACGCAGACCCCGGCTTTACTGCCTGTAATTTTACCTTCGCTTCTGCCGCAACAGCTGCCGGGGATTAAAGCCGGGGAGGGGGGCCTGGCAGCTCCCAGACCACTTTGTCCCACCCGTCCTCAGCCTGGCTCTTCTTCCCCTCGGTCCTGTCCCTTACGTCTGGTGTCCCCCCCCCCGCCCACGAGAGCGTCGCAGGCTCTGCCCGCCCAAGGGACGTTTCTCCTCCCGCCTCTGCTCGCCTTCACGTTCCTCCCGCGTTGCTCTGCGCCCCTCGCGGCGCTGCTAGCGTCGAGGTACCTGGGAAGCTCAGAAAATCCACCAGAGGAGCAAAGGAGATGCCAAGTCCTTTGGGAAAAGCCAGACGCCGTGCCGGCTCCCAGGCGGTGCTGCTGGAGAAGCTCACCAGCAGGGCTGGGGCGGGATCTCCTCCGGCACCAAACCTGCTCCTCCGCGGGGCTCCCGGCGGCGCCCGGCTCCGTGACTTGCAGGGCCAGGTTTGGCACGGTCGTAAAATGGGAGCAAAGTCCAAGGAGAACTCGGGAGTGCCTGGAAAGGGTTTGAAGCCGCCTTGGTGGAAAGTGTTAAACAGGAGCGACCAGCACCGCCCGCCTGCCCACCGGCGTTTCCGAAGTGTGGCTCTGATGCCAAGGCACAAGACGCTGTAAATTGCAATGAAGAATTCCGAGGCGAGAGAGGGATGCGGGCAGAAGGTGCCAGAGAAAAAGAGGATAGGAGGTGTGCTGGTCAGCTCAAAACCCCAAATTGTTTCCTTTTGATAAGACAATCTATTTTGTTTCAGTAAGGATGCTTCACTCAAGGAAGGGTGAATCATGATAAAAGCTGCAAACCAGCTGCGTTATGTATATTACTGTGTCTATATGTTAATGTTGCACGAAGCCATATGTATGTTAATACCTAGCCAATAAATATGAAACTTCATGTTTCATTGCAACATAAAACTTCAAGTAAATTAAGTGAAACAATAAGGTCAAACCAAAATTATTTGATTTTAGATGTTGGAAGCTGTATTTGGCACCAGCGATCCAGAATGGGAGTGTCAGAAGACTTGCTTTGATTTTCATCTCTCTCGGTGGATTTCTGCAAGATGTTTTAATTTCTTGTGCCTTCCTGCCTCTCCAGTGGAAAACATTTCTGCTGAAAACTTCTTGGCAAGTTTTGCTGAGGACCAAGTAGCTGCTCAATAAATGCTTTCTCATCTACTGAGCAAGTTTTATTTAATTACACAGCAGCTACAGTGTGTGGCTGTTCCTGCATTTTAAATGGCAAGTGGGTCCCACTGCACCTCCTCAGTGTAATTTGCCTTTTTTTTTTTTAATTTTTTTTCCTGTGGGTAATATATAATTGCTGCAAAATCACACAGCATTAGCTAGTAAAATAATGAGACTTAACTAGGAGCCAGGATCTTTGTCGGTCCTCAGCAATGCGTCCACTGCCCATGAGGGCTGGGGCCAAGCACACTTTGCTCTGCGGGTCTTTTGCCTGCGCGGGTAGGAAGGGGACTCCCGAGGACCTGGCACAAGGGAAAACTTTGGGATGAGGCTCCAAGGCTCAGCACCAGCAGTGCCTCCACACTGGACCAGCGCATCCCGCGCTGGTGATGCGTGTTCTGTGGGGAAGTGGCGAGAGCGGAGAATAGCGGGAATAAGAGGTGAGAATAAGAACCTCCGTAGAAATCGAAAAAAGCATTGGCCTTGGCCTGGTGAGGCAAGTCCCAGGAGATCAAAGCTGTTTATCTCTAATAAGAGAGCACGGAAGAAGTATTAAACAAACAGCTTAATTTCCCTGCAGTGTTGAGACTGGCCCTGCCTGTAACTAATGGTGGTTAGTTATATGCTATAATAAGTTTTCCTCATGTAGGCAAAGTCCCATCGGGTTTTCTGGGCGTTAATATAACAGAAACTGAGTGATTTAGTCTCTTCCAAGCAGAAGACGATATCTCTCTTTCTTCTCTACTTCTGAGACCCATCCGTAATTCCTGACGGCAGGCTGCCTGCAGCCCCTGTTCCCGCCGGGGCTTCCCCCTCCTGCCTACAAGGTGCCCACGGCTGGCGTCGAAACCAAAGGAAACTTCATGCGCAGGAAGGGAAGGAAACTTCTGCTCCCCTTCCACCTCCTCGGCCCACTTTGGCCAAGGCCAGGATCCCCACCGAGCTCTCCCGTCCCGCAGCGGTCCTCTTGCTGGTCCAGCTCCGGCAGCCTCCCTGCCTGCCCACGTCACCCACCAGTAGGGCAAATCTGGGCTTTTCCTTTTAATACAGAATTCTTCTCCGACTGATTTATAGCTTCGGGAAGGTTCATTGATCCCAATTTTAATCTCCCAGTGCTTGGAAAATAAACATAAATCATATTAATTGCAGAAGAGGAAAAAACGAGTTTATTTGACATAACTCAAGCTGCAACGTTCCTTTAGTAGAACATTAGGATCGTTATGTCAATTAAATCACTGTATGCGTTAAACCACAGCAGGCTTCTTTTCTCCTTGCTGGCTGCACAAGGGACTATTTTGATCAGATACTCTGGTTTTTTTTGAAATGAAAATGAGCAGTTTCAAGTTTCCTGAGTCCTAAACATTTCAGCCACCCCCCTGAAAACATGCCTGCTGCGGTTGCGGCTCCGGTAGCACCGCTGAGGAGAGCATCGATGGGGGCTTTTTGGTACCTTTGGGGCGGGAAGAAGATCCAAGAAGCTGCTGGCGTGAACTTACTTCCAGTACAGTGGTACAAGTGTTTGCACCCACGTTTTCCCATCACCGTTCCCTGGCTGTGCTCGGCAGTTCGTTTCGTTATACCCATCTCTGCGGGCAACGCATATAGTTTTTTATATCCTCGGTGTGTATGAGGCTTATTGGGAAGCCTGGGAAGACTCCCGTGCCCGACCGCTGTGAAAAATGGTGAAAGATGCGCCTGAATTCCTGAGCCAGCCCGGAAAACCTCTGCATTGCTTTTGCAAAGTCAAGTGGTTGACTGCAATGTTTTCTGAAGGGCATTCCCAAGACTGCTGTGCTAAAACGAATCTCGTTCCCACTTGTCAATCTCTCTGTCACCTGCAAGCCAGTCACTCAGGCAGCTGAATTCCCTTCCCAAACCCGGGAGGGCACCGCTGCCTTGGGCTAATGCCAGCCTGCCTGGGAAAAGCATCCTTGAGGAGGTGTCTGAGGTGGATAAAACGCTGCAAAATAGAAATAGCTCTCCCCGAGTCCCACCCCCAACCTTTCATTGAAACGGGCTTGATTTTCCTGCTGGCAGGAGGAGTTTTCTGATGCCTGAAGAAAGAGGCAGAGCGAGTTCGTAAGCAGCCCTGCAACGAAGATCTCTTTGCGAGATAAGAGCGAAGGAGAGAGCGCGGGCACCTGGGTCGGATAAAAGGTGTTTGCTGGTAACCTTTAGAAACAGAGATACTTATCCAGGGGGGTACTTCTGGAAGGCTAGTTATTCCATCTTCTGCCTTTTGCATCCACCTATGTGCCTTCGTTTCCCCTCTCCGAATCTGCTCCTGGCTTTACCGCTAGTTTAAAATAAAAATATAATCCATTTACAATCCTCCCTTACGGCCATTAAGCGCTTGTCTGAGAAAGGCTATTATCTCCGCTCGGCTGGCGGAGGATTCAGAGCTGCGGAAGGCTTTAACTCCTGCGCGGCGGAGCGGCAGGAACGTCCCGCTTGCCAGGCTGTTGGGGATGGGGGAAGCTGGCACATAATTTTCCAGGCGGCCGAGAGCTGCGAGACCTCGGGGACCTCTCCCGTCCCCTCTCCCAGGCTTTATCCCATTGCTGCCGTGGGCGGAGGGGCTGCAAACCCGCAACCCCCCCGGGGCGAATGCCGTGGGGGCTGCTCGCCTTCCAGCTGCAGGGTGGGAGAGGGGCAGAGGTCCCAGCCCGTGGCGGTTGGGGGTGTCTTGCCCCAAGACGGCAAACTGGGTCCCAGGTCTGCTCCTGCCCTGTGTGGCTCGGGATGTGGAGCATAACCTTGATGGCTTCACCCTGGAAATGGCAGTGACCCGTGCCTCGCACCCCGTGTCCCCGTGCTCAGGGAGTGCTCTGGGGCACGGCTATCCCCGGAGCAGAAAGCCGTCCCGCAAGCTTATTACTGGAAATTCAGTGTTTCTTCTCCACGGGGGAGAAAAAAAAAAAAAAAAAGACATTTCTGTTTGCTCCAGACTGGGAAGCAAAGTCAAAATTCTGCATTTTCCTGCGTACGAAAATTCCGCTAAGTACAAATACTACACAACAAAGTGAGACAACCCCTTATTTCACCATTGCGTGCCCATGAAATATTTCAATTCCTCTGACTCAGCTTCAGTGGCAGGAGACCTGAGCTACTGGGACATTTTGGACCGGCTTTGAATCCACGGGTGAGGCCAAGCCTGCCTGGGCTTCTGCCTGCTTGGAAAGCAAAAGCCTTTCCAGCTTTCCTGGAGGGACAGGAGTCTGAAGGGGGCTTTCCCCACAAGCACGTCCCAACCTGCCTCCAGGGAAATGACACTAAAATCGTTACTGTTTTCTTTGCCGGCCAGTTCCTGATCATTATTATCTGGGCCACGCTCACCAGGTTTTAAATTATTCTGTCTCAACTAGCTGATGGCATTTGTTACATGTCATGCAATGTCCCTGGTAATTAATTGGTATTTAATTAATTAAGGGATAATGGCATTCAGTTAAGGGATGCTTGTGGAACTCTGTCACTGGGTAATTAATGGCTTCCTGCTGCTTAAGCAAAGCCGAGGCATTTGTGGAAAATAAATAGAGAGGAGAAGCGGAGGTGGTTATTCCCTTGGCAGGAGGCAGCGTTGTGTCCCAGTGGGCTCCGATCCTCCTGCACCGTCACCAAGACGGATAACCACACAAACAGCCAGCACCTGATGTTTCCAGCATCACGCGGCAGGTCAGCGGCAGAAACGAGCCCCGATTCCGAGACCCCGTGCCCAGGGCTCCGCTCGGGCTGAGTCAGGCTCTGCCCCCGGCGTGTGTAAACTTGAAATTGCTCTCGCTGATGTCAAGGACCAAAGTGGCTGGGAGAAAACGGGCCTCGTGTCCTACTGACTTTGGAGGAGAGCACAGAAAAAATACGAATTTCCTGGGACGTGAAGATAAATGAAAATAAATTCCCCAAATCAAACGGAACAGAGCACCGTTTTTGAATAAAGGAGGACAAATATTGCAGGATAAACAGGAATGAGTCACTTTACCAGCTGTTCCCGGCTGGCTAGAAACGCTCCGTGATGTCGAATGAGCCCTGTGTGTGGCAGGTATCAATATTCCAGGCGCCTCTGGCAGGACTCGGAGGGTTTGAACTCCTCCGGTCCCTGCTAGCCCAGCACCCCGTGCGAGGGGCCAGCCCGGGGCAGGGTCTCCTGCTGCCCCCGGAGAGCAGAGGACCACCCCAGGAGGGCGACGACCCCGTCTGCCACTACGACTCCGGGTCTTGCTGGCGTCCCCAGCCATCCTTTTGGATGCGTGGCCCTCGGCTCTGCCCTCGCCCTTTCGGAATAAGGCTGTTTCTAAGCAGAATGGGGGAATGGTTTCACTGAAGCCCTCTTTGAACAACTCATGAGCAGATGAGCTCCACAGCTCCCGGTTTCCTCCCGCACCATGGCAAACCCAGCCGTGCTTTTCCCGGCCGGCTCTCCAGCAGCCGAGCTGCCGGCATTAACGACGCGGGAGGCTCCGCTCCCCCCTGCCACACACAGGCATAAAGCACATCTCGGCAAGGATATTTGTGTGGCCTGCATTAGCATAGTCTTTTCATTCCTAATCCCACCAGACTCAAGAGAAGGAGTTATGGCAGCCCAGGAAAGAAGCGTGGATAAATTACAGCACATAGTATTTAAGATGCTGCTGCTGTAGGCACCTAACTTCTTTCTTTATCACTGAGCCTTATTCCAGAAGTCCACACTGGACCATTTCTGATGTCGGTTTGGGGCTCAAGCTTCTGCCTTTCCCGCACGTAACCGATGGAGTGATAAGGATCCTGACCACAGCTCAGGGCACGCAGTCTGTCAGGGTGTCCTCCCATTAATTTGTGGACACCTTGGTCCAGCCTTGGGGACGTAGAGAGGATCAAAGCCGGGCTGGAGTGCCCAGCGCCTGGATGGACAACCATTCATAGAATCATAGAATCATTTAGGTTGGAAAAGACCTTCAAGATCATCGAGTCCAACCATCATCCCTGCCCACTA
>JAVJGG010000039.1:1509084-1532472 GCA_035590195.1 Aviceda cuculoides | reverse complement strand
TTCTTTATTATTATTATTATTAATATTATTATTGTTATTTTTGTTACCGCTATTGTTATATTTCATTTTACTTCCGTTATTAAACCGCTCTTATCTCAACCCACGAGTTTTCCTCCTTTTTTTCGACTCTCTCCCCCACCCCACTGGGTGGGGGGGGGCAGCGAGCGAGCGGCCGCGCGGTGCTGAGCTGCCGGCTGGGGTTAACCCGCCGCGCTGGGTCTGCCGGGGACGGACGGCGGCCCGCCGGGCTCGGGGAGAGCAGCGCGGCGGTGCAGGAGTACGGGTTGGCTAAGGCGTTACTTCTCTGCTTTGAAAGTGCGGGGCAGGTGATTTTTCAGGCGATTTTCAGGCACTCCTGTGCCCCTCCAGCGCACAGTCCCCCGCGTCAGCGCACAGCTTGGCCCAGATGTTTTGCAGGTACCAGCAGCGTAATTCTGCTAATTTTGGTAAGATGAGGTAGTTTAGGCCATCTCTAGGTAGCCAAGGGACTTTGTATAAAGGAGCTAGTGAGTCTTAATGACTTGTCTTTGGAAATATTAATTAATTGCCCGTAACGATTTACATACCTTGGTTCTATCTCATTCACCAAGGGCATGTTACCTCAGCCTGTGCTGGCTGGTTCTCAGGCTAACGTCTGTAGAAATGATCTTGCACTCATTGGGAAATGCAGACCTTCGGCAGGTTTTTATTTTCTCCCCATACGGTGCCGAAACACGCGATTCCTCCTGGCCAAGCATCACAGCCCACAGGTTCGTGTGCGCGGGCACACGTATTGCCAAACAGCAGAGGACTGGAGGGGAGCCAGAGGCAATGTGGATTTTGCAGAAGTTTCCTGAGGAGAGTCAGCTCCACATTGGAACTCGCAGGGTCCAACAACAGGCAGATGTCAAGGGGTGGATGTTCATCTTGGCCACTCTTCTGCACTGGCCACCAGTAGATTTTTGATGACTGGTACAAAATACTTAGGTCTAGGGACCTGTGCTTAACCCTGTCTATGAGACCAGAGTCTTTCTGACCCCATTTCAAAGGCTGGGGTGTGCTGTTAGGACGAGCGTATGTTTTCTTTCTGTGCGCTAGTGATTAAAAGAGTGTGGGGTCACTTCGGCTAAAGTCTGACCTGGACGGAACCTGATGCTGAATGCCCTGGCCTCTGAGGCAGTCTAGGTCTTCCAGGGTATTTCCTTGCCATTGATCTTTGCAGCTTTGGACAAATAACTTCATTTTTCCTCGGGCTACGCTTCCCTCACATGTGTGTGTTTCGCCTACAGCAGCGAGAGCCTCTGTGGGGCCTGGCAATATGTGGGTGTAGCTCCTAAGAGCATCCGAGGACAACTCACAACTCCTCTTCTGGGTGCATCTCACAGCTACTGAGCTGGGAAAAGAGATCTGTTAGGTAGACTGATTTTCTCATCGTTTTTTAATTTTCTCCGTCTTCGCCTCCTATGCGGTGCTTTTGTCTGCTTTAGAGCATCAATTAGAGTGCAGAAGTGACGCTTCCGAGGCAGCCCCATGGTGCTGGTAGAAGTCCTGCCGAGCGCAATTAAGAGGTTCCTGCACGCGCTGAGCTCCTGCTTTGCGGGGGGAAGCACACACTGTCCCAGCCCCTTGTTGCTTTTTCTGCACAGCATTTTATTTTTCCAGCGGTTTATTTTGATGGGAAGACGAACTCGCTGGGTGCCAGGAGCCCAGGGCTGGCTTTGCTTCCCTGTGTCAGGGCTTTCAGCCGAAGGGGGCCGACGTGGGGACCCGGCACGCACATTCCTGGGGTGCTCCCCCAGCCAAATGGGGGATCTTCAGCTCAGACTGCGTCGGCCTCAAAGATCGCTTTTCCTTTCCCACCATTCGCTGCAGAGACCCAAATTTCCCCGAAATAGAAAAGGAGATTCTTCTTTTTTTTCTTTGTCCCAAACAAAAGCGTTCTCTGAGCCCATACCAGGCAGCCAAGCAGAGAGTCGGGCAGCAGAGGGAAAGCCCCACCGTGGGTAGAAGCAGAGTTTTGTGCATCTCAGACTGTTTCTTTTGCATGGCTTTATTTCAACAGCTCTTTTCCTTCCAGTTTTTTAAATGAAAAAACAGCAACAACACATCACTTGGGGTCAAACAGGAATGTCCCTGTTCCTTTACAAGCTTATTAGACTCCTTTCCAGCCTCTGAAACTTAGACTATTGTGGCACAAAGATGGGTAGGAGTTTCAAAACAAGAGTTGGAAGCATGTTTCGTTTGTGTATGTGTGTGTGCCTGGAGAAGGGGGGCAGGGACCTAAACGGTTCACTTCAACCAAAGTTTTGCTTCCCCTAAAAGTGCGCTCAGAAAGCAGATTTACTCTTTGTACAAAACGTTTCTCATTAGCTCTTACCTGAGAGCCTGATAGTGATGGGGGGCTTAGACTGTGTCCAGAAAGCAGGTGGTGATGGAAACAATTGCACGTTTTATCAGTAAGAGCAACTTCCCCTGGGAAGTGCCAGCCTGCGTCTGCCTTGAGTTAACTGGTGGCCGGTGGTGGCCAGTACAGGCTGGATGTTCACCGGGATGCACGGGGTATGTCCGCAACTTGCCCATGCCCCATGCAAAGCAGATGCTTCTGTGCAACCTCCTAGACCCCATCAATCTCAGGTCTCGCCTCTGCCTGAGTTGTTTAATGAAAAGTCAAGCCGAGCCTGAAAACTGGTGTCTGCTCTCCTGGTTGGCTCTAATCTCCCTTATTTTATCAAGGAAGGACACCGCTCAGCATAAATAAATATCTTTGACCCTATCTGCCTGCAGCAGTAGCCTCTGCATTCCCAAGAGCCTCAGTTACACCGGTTGTGCCAGCAAAGGTTGTTGCTAAATCTGCAGCATCAGAGATTGTTGTGAATGGATTAACTGCTATGGCAACCCCGGCAGGACCCGGGGGTGCCAGGACCAGGACGGACAAACAGCCTTTGGTTTTAAACCTCCCTGTTAAAACCCAAGGTCCTTTGTATGCCCTGTGGAGCAATATATATACATATACATATATATATATTTATCAGCACAGGCGCTGCTTTTACTTTGCATATTCTAAAAATGTCTGTTTAATGGCATCAATCCAGCTGGCGGACAGCACTGGGAGCTTCACGTGCAGTCATGCCAATGTGCTTTGCTCTCAGGCTGGTACCCAGACCCTGCCACGCAGCTCTGGTGATGCCCGTTAGCGCTGAGCTGGCTCTCCAGGGAGGCCTGGATCCCTTGGCAGAAGGTACCACGCTCAGCAGAAAGCACTGGCTAGGCTGGTTATCTGTGATGTGCAGGGGCAGAGAGCGGCTTGAGCCCAAAACTCATTGCATGGGTGGCAGAAAACCTAGCCTGACTCTCCCTTGCTGCTATTTTTATAATCAATTCCTGCTGTTGCAACAGCTCAGCAAGAGGCAGGAAAAAAATTCTAAACAGCAAGGTGCACCTCTTGAAAGACCCAACCTTGCAGCCGTAAAAAAAAAAAAATCCAGATTTTTCTCTGTCATGCAGGTTGCCATTTGCTGTCAGGAGGAGGCAAGGTGGGTTCAGGAATTGGGGATTTCAGGTTTGTTTCTGAGGGCTGACTGGAAGGCAGGTCCAGCTCTCAAAGGTGGAGGAAAGCTGGTCGGTGGTATCTGCTGGTGTTGGTACCATGTGTGCCATGGGTGCTCAATGCCCAGCAGCAGCCCTTGGTGGGCAGTGGCTCCGTTCCCCCATTCCTCCCAAGCCCTCTGTGATAAACACATTAAGAAGAGCTCAGGAAGTGTATAAATGATGGGGATGGGCTCACAAACATCACCCTTTTCACCTTCCGTGAGTAGGAAGGTCACAATTTCGCCTGTTATAAGGATGTTTAGCTTGCAGGTTCATGGTACGGCAATGTGGTTGCAGGAAACAAAATACCCTGGAGAGTGTTCATCTAAATAATGTAAGTATTTGCTGAGTGCTTGTGAACACATACACACGCTGCAGGAATGGGGGCAATGTGGAAATGCCTCCATCCTGCAAACGTGCGCATGGGAGAAATGCAGCAGCCCAGGAGCTGTGCTCTGCAGGAGCATGCATATGAATGCTGTGTAATTCGGGCCTTTTTTTGCATTTAAATCAGTGCGTCGGTCACGACTGACAGATGGATATCTAACTCCAGCCACCTTTTCTCCTACATGACTTCTGTCAGCACCCAGGCTCTACTTGGAGATGGAACAAACACCGCAAAGGGGGTGTTTCTGCAGGTAACTCAGGGCCAGGCCCCCGCCGCGATCTAAATCAGTGCTCACCACTCTCTAAACCCCTCCGCGAAGGCTGACTCGATATCCATCAGCAGGCTAATTGCTGTTCTGAGTTCATCCCATGACGGTTTTAATCTCTAACTTCCTCCTCATTTCCTCTCCTCCCCACAGCTGGCAGGAGCTGACACGGCACAAGCCAGGGGAGCTGTACCAGGGCTGGAAAATGCCTGCTGAGGAAGGGGAGCAGTGTGCCTGCCTGGGGCCCGGGGCTGTGACTGTGTGCTCCTTGACCGCCTTAATCACACAGCTCATTGCTGCAATTCAAATCCATCCCCGTGAAGTTGTTTATGTTTCCCGAACATAGCTTTTTTGTTGTTGTTTTGGAAGGGTACGAGCTCCGCTGCCTGTTTTAGACTACGCTTCCTGCTCAGTGTGGATCTGTGCCGTCCAAATATTCTTTCCCCCTTATTCATAAGCGGTGGTTATTCACCCAAGTGATAATGTCACTGGTTAATTTAGCATCCGCACTAATCTGCTTCAGTTCTGGCTCTCCTGGGGAAGGTGGGAGAAGCAGCAGCAAATCCTCCCCCTCCGAGGGTCTCCCAACTCTGGGTGGGATGTCCCAGGTCCTTGCAAAGTCCTTTCTGAGAATAAGGTATGCGTGCAGTCTGCTGGAGGAGTTGCTCTGGAGGAATTGCGCGATGCCTCCTAAAGTACGGCCAGCTGAGGGGTGGGGAATCTGTACATGAGGGACAGCGGCTTTATCGGACCGAGACTTCGCATGATCGCTTCCTTTGGTCGTGCTTTTCGAGTGCAACGGCTCTAGCTTTATGGCAGGGACGGGAACTGTAGCACATTTCGTTTTGGCCGAGCAGAATGGATTCGGCCACGAGGGGTCAAATTCCGGGGACGGCGCAGAGCCAGGCCCTCAGCTGTTGTAAGCCGCCGTAACTGAGGCCGACGGAGCCATGCTGACTTACATCAGCAAAACATCTGGCCCAGGGCAGGTGCTTCAATCCCACTTGAAGCAAAAGCAGCTGTCGGTAGGCGCTTCTCGCCAAGCCGATCAGTTTGGGTAAGACCTGCCTCTTTCTTGGCAGGAATTAATCACCAGTCCCGTGTATGGCGAACCCTCGTCGAGAGATGCCGCTCTGCCAAGACGAGCAGCTCCTGGTCAGCCTGAGCTGCGTCCCCAGCTTGGAGATCCACAGGGCACAACAGCGGCTGGGGAGCAGCCACCCCCGTGCTGAGCCCTTCAGGCTAGAAGAGGTTTCTCCAGGGCATGGACTAGTCTCGGGAATGTCGGCCTGGAGCAAACCATCGCTAAACCCCAAATGGGTGTCGCAGTGTGAGTTATCGCATCGGTTATTACCACTCCTCTTGGGGCCCTTAAGGAATTGCCAGGTTTCTATCACAGTGGAAATATTTCTTAACCTTGCTTTAACAAGATAAAAAGATGCTTCAGCATATACTTAAAAGAGGGGTCAGTTTGCTCCTGACAGTCACTGGCAGACTTTGCGGGGTTGCACTTTTCTCAGGCCACCCATTTCTGTCCAGGACGAATTTGTCCCCAGCCACAGAAGATCGTCATTGGACATGTCCCTGAGGTGGGATGACAGCACTCTGCCTGCATCCACAGCTTTGAAAAGACTAGAGAGGAAAATGAAAATCACGTGCAAATGAAAAAACGAAGCACAGAAATTGTTTGGCATTGATATTTGGGGGAGAAAAGGGATTCTTGTGCTCTCCTGGTCATTGGCTGTAACATCATGAAAAGACATTAAGTCTTATGTGGTCAGAAGCCGCAGAAATGAATGCCTACCAGTTGAGTTTCTGCTTCACTGGATTCCCTCTAACTGAGCAAACGAAAGACAGGTGAATCCAGCAAAGCAGCAGGTCCCCACGCTGGGATTTGCATCTTCATGTCTCTCATCGAGCCCTTCCAACAAACAGGTATTTCTCCTTTCTCCAGTGTCAGGAAACAGCAGAGGTTGTCTTGCAGTTTCTCAGGAGGAGGCCGAGGGTGCTCACGTGCGAACGGGAGATGAGCGATCATTTTGCCATCCTGTTTTCGGAAAGGGCTGAATGCTTGCAACCCAGGAGATGCGATTCAGCCTTTTTCTCTGCTCTCTGCCATGGCACGCGAGGTGGGAAACTGATTTCTGGAAGTGGCTCAGCATGGGAAATCTGCTGAGCGTGGGACACCCTACCGTGTCCTGGTGTCGACTTATTTAAATATACAGCAAGTACGCAACAGTACAGGTGGATCTGGGGAGAGGGCTGACGTGGAGGGCCCACCTTGGCCAGGACTGATGCTCGCGAGCAGAGGCCTCGCGCTGCCTGGACCAGAAGATGCCCTGCCACCCTCCAGTGAGAACGCTGGGCGTTAGGGTCATGGGGGCTAAACCAGAGCACCCCAGGCTGCAGAGCGGGGTGACAGCAGGCTGTGAAGAAGCCTGCATACACGAAGCCTCAAGCCCACATCGCATCTTCCCAGCTGATGGAAAGAGGCTTTATTATGAGCAGTGCAGACCCAGTCGCAGCCCTTACTGTGCCGTCTGCCCCTGGTTCTCCAGTCTGGGCTGTCCTCCCTGAACTGGGTGCAAGCCAACGTGCCTTTGACTGCGAACCTGAGCCCAGCTTGGCATTGGCATAACTGGAATCAGGAGCAAATTGGGCTATTTGGGGTGAAGGAATGGGACACCGCAGGAAGAGGGAGAGACCGTGACATAGGGCTGGCAGGAGCACGCATCCCTGTGGAGTGCCTGTTGCTAAGTGCAGGTCCATCAAAACGACCAGCGCATCGCTCTGCATGATGCGGCTGCAGGCACGGAAAACTGGCATGTTTCTCACCTGGAAGTGCTTCTGCCGTGTCTGTCTTGAGATCCAGGATGGGCTCAGAAGAAGACATGTGTTTTTTTTGGCTGTGCTCCGTTTCTGAAGGCTGGGGAATAGGCAGGCTAAGCCAGGAGCTACCTAAAAAAAAAATCAAGACCCAGAGAAGAAAATCTTAGAAGGCAAGTGATGTGCGAGAAGGGGCCAGGGTGGTGTGTGGTGGCCACGCTCCACATCTGGTTGTCCCCAGAGTCTAAAGCGTCTCCTGGAACACCACACTGGGTGCCCGGGGTGGGGAGTGATCTGGACAGCATCTGTTATGATCCGCCCCAGTGCCTCCCAGACCCCTTCTGAGGGTGATATTTCAGCTTTGGGTACTGTCTGTAACCACCTCCCACAGCCTCCCACCGTGTACTGCTATTCTTCCTCTGACTTTGAGGCTCTTCTTCTGCCTTTTTCCTAAACCTTTATATCACTGGCTTTCAAGATATTGCTTCATTTACACTGGATTTGCAAACAGCGAGGAAATACCGAAGTGTTTATCCTAAACTAAGATTAGTGCTCCAGCTCTTCCATTTTTTTTTTTCCTGACATTTCTGTGCAGACACTTAAATTTGCCATATAGTACAGATATAGCTTTGGACCTAACTGTAGTTCCTGCCCCATACACGGGGTTTTCCTCTCCAGGACCGAGCCTCAGAGCTGGATCATCCCGTTGGCGTGCAGTGCACCAAATCCAGGCTGCTTCATTTCCACTTGCTCTGCCCACAACAGCGGCTGCTGCCTCTGTAGGACATGGTTGTGTAGGGCAGATCTGCTAGAAATCCCCCTCCAAATCATTTGGGCTTGGCATCTCGGGGCTGTTCACGTGCCCACGTGTTCACCGTGGGTGTGAGGGCAGAGTGGGACACACATATATTCTTACATACGCAGCCCAACGCATGGTCCACCCCACACTCTCATCCTCCCAGGTCCCCTTTTTACTCTACAAACACACATAGCATGCTGGAAAAAATAGGTTGGGTCTGTCCGAAAAAGTGTCAAGGGTGCAGGCATCTGTGCTTGCCGGCATCCCACGTCCTGCAGCTGCACAGCCCAGAGGCCCCGTAAGCACCTTCGTGTCCCTATTTTCTCCCCCCAGCTCCCACGCGTCCACATGCTGCCTGCTGACGCTGTATGGCACACAGACACGCTCTTGCTCTGATTTAAATATTTCAGTGCTAAACACCCCACTGAAGCATTCGTACGCTGCTGTACATCCAGCACAGGGCCCAACACAGCCCTGTCCCAGCCAGGTCCACAGCCACTGGGTCCCCCAATCCCACCAGTGCTCCTCCTAACTCCATTTTCACACACTTTAAGCTGCTGCTCATCTTCAGGGCAGACATCGCCGCTCTCCAAAACCCACAAGCTAAGAATCGCTGTCAAGCAGCTGCTAACCCGATTTAAAGCAGAACGTAGGCATTCCGCTCCTCCGAGATGGCAACTTCATGTGCCACGCTGGGAACAAAACCTGAGCTCTCTCTTTCCGAAAGCTGGGCCACGGCTTGACCCGGCTGACACGGCAGCTAAATGGAATTTTCTCGGTGGACGGCCGCTGAGTCTGCCGTGTGGGTGGAACCCTTCACGCTCAAAGCCCTCCGCCAGCCGCCCTGCAGTGCAGCCCTCTCCGCTCTGGTAGAGGGAGAAGAAGCATTTGGCCAAGGTCACCCTGATTTGGCGTGCAACCGAAACGTGCTGCACCTCCCCGTGGGAAGCAAGGGGTGGAAGTGGGTGCCTCAGCCTCTGAAAGACCGCCAGCTGAGCAGCTTTCCATGGCTTGTGGTTGCCAGAAGCCGTGGGCCTGCCTCGCAGAACCACCCGGCCGTGCTTGACCTCTGCGGTCCAGCACTCGTGGGCCAGAAGAAGATGCTGCATCCAGGAGAGGGCAGCAGAATCCCAGCATGCTCCATGCCTATTGCCACCGTCATTAACTGTGGTTTCTGGGAGTCAGTGCCTGGCTCTTTCCTGAGCTGTAAACATGGCCTTCTACTTCCCATAACGATAATCTTCACCCAGAGACTCCGGCAAAGTCTTTGCGGTCACTGTCTGTCAGCGCATCTATAACGGTTTCTAATTAACGTCCCAGAGTCGCTATTTTCGCGCCCAGTTAAGCGGAAGGACTGTTTGCAGTCCCCAGCTGAGATCCGGAGGAGGAAGTCTGAGCCGAATTCAATGCCACAGAGGTCTTGCAAACCCTTTTGGGAGCTGCGTGGGATGAACAGGGCAGAACCCGGCCACCCAGCAGCCATGGCGAGTGATCTCTGCTGGCAGAGCCGTCCCCTCTCTCCCGCGGTTACAGAGGCCCTCCATGGCAAGGCACAGGGAACGGCAGCCGCCACCTCCATGTGGGACACGGGAACGTGGTTTCGAATTGAGGTCCTGGCACACAAGTGGAGGAGGAAAGAGATTTTGACGGAGTAAGACCGGCAACACATGTCATGCAGCAGATGAGAGTGGCCGTGCGAGCCAGTGCTTATTAAAGATTTAAAAGGCAAGCCGTCAGCACTGCTGCTAAAGATGGGCTTTTCCTCTTATAGCTCTATCCCTCTCTAATACTAATAGGATTGGAAGGAGGAGGAGAAACGGCGGCGTGCCGACCAGCCGAGGGTGAGTGTTTTTTCCTCGCGGATGCTTTGCACACCTTGGGCGATCCTTCTAGCAGTTCGCTCATCTTCCAGCACCCCTCCGTGCTTCTCTGGGATTTGGGGTTAATCCAAGGGGAGGTGGTGCAGCCTGGGAGCAGAGGCACAGAGGAGAAACCGCTCTCTGCCCGCTGCCCCTCCTGACACCTCCGCCAAGGGAAAACGAACCCCCCCTCCGCCGCCTCCCCCGCGAGCTGGCGAGGGCTCCGTGCTCCGCTCCGCATCCTCCGCCGGAAGAACTGCATTAAACCCCACTTTGTTCAAAATTACAGCTGGGCAATGGCTGGAGTTTCCATTTTTTGCAAGGACTTTTTGGGATCGGAAGCCTGGATCTGGACCAGGCTGGAACAAACACAAAGAGTTTCATCCTTCTCTGCAAAGGAAGATATTAAAATCAAAATCCATGCCAGCATCACTTCTTGAGCTATTAAACTTTCTTTTTTAGCGATCTATCTTATAAAAAAATTTCAAAAGGCATTTTGACATGATGTAAACTGCTTGAACGTGTGATTTCCTCCTAAACTTGAGCAAAACTAGACCAATTTCAGGATATAGTTAAGGCTGAATCTGTGACAATAGAGGCCTGTTTCATCCCAGTTTTTCTTTCCAGTTCTACTTAATACTTCACTATCTCATTCTCCCTTTTGGTTAAATTAATTAAGTTTGTGAATCACTCAGACCAATTGATGTTGAAGGACATAGTATAAATAGTTTTGCTTAATTGACCGGAGCCAAAGGTGAGGTAGCAAACTCCATGTCTTCTTCACAAGTAGGGTTGGGGTTTTTTTGCAAGGAGTCATCAGGGAGGATAACTGGCAAACCTTCCACCCCATGTCCCTGGAATCAGCCTCTGTGTCCTTCAGGGGATTCCTCTGCTCTCCGCATCCTCCTTCTGACTTGCAGGATTTCTCCCATTTCCATGCTCACTCTGTAAACTGCACAAACCTGGAGCTGCCACAGCTGCCCAGCAAGAGCTACTGAGAGCTCCCGTGCTACCGGCCGAGCAGGGTGAAATTCCCTGCTGCGTTGGCCTGGATGAGGAATTGCTGCCAAGAGAGCTGCCCAATTTGCAGCATCCAGGATTTCACCTACTGACGTGGGGGGAGAACAAAATGCCCATAATGCCCATGGTCACATAGGGATGCAGAAGCAGAGTCGGGACTGAATTCAGATCTCATGATAGGAAAAAACCCAACCTCATAATGACACCATAGAAAACAGTGTCTTGGGTGTTTTTGTGCTGCAGAGCGCTCCAGGCATATGAGGGATGGCGTGTGTTCATAGCAATGACTTCAACACCATTAGCTCATCTGGCTCTTTAATCAGTGCCATATGTGCAATGTATAGGCAGGCTGTATATCACATCCAGTTTATGGTTCAATTGGAAGTGACAGCCTTGAAACCATAAAATGGTAGTTTAAGTCATTGTAAATCTTTTCCTTTCTTTCGTCTCCTAAACTCAAGATGTTGCAATTGGCTGGCACTCCTGGTCTTAGTCCTGGGGTAAATCCTTCTTTGGTGACGGGCAAAGCAAGACAGGAGAGGAGAGGAGAGGTGAAGGGATGGGATGGGATGGGATGGGGAGGAAAGCCAGGAAATGAACTCTCCATTGGAGTCAGCCAGAACAAGGCTTGAGGAAATCCAGATCCTGGCTTGTCCATCTGGCAGGACTGAATCATGAGGAGGCAGTTATTAAAGAAATACAGATTTTTGTTGGTCACCTGCCAATCTCTTTCCACAAGGAGGAAAAGGACTCTAGCAAATAAAACAGAAGCCCCCCCCTCAGTTTTACTGACACCATGTGAGGAGTGAGGCCACCAGAGCAGGGTCACCTGTGCCTGCTGGTGCCGAAAGCCTTGGCTCTGTCCATCCCACAGTGAGAGGATCAGTGTTTCCCCCACCTGACAAGCAGGGAAACGGAGGTCAGGAGGCAGCAAGATCTGTCCAGGGTTGAGAGGGACACCCCTCTCCTAAGCTAAAACTTTTGTTTGTTTTCCCTCATCAAAGCACAGCTTCAGTCATAATACCTGAAAAGTCCATTTGAGCAATGAGGAGATGTCAGAAAGGGCAGCGTTGGCTTGGCTCAACATTTCTACCTATCCAAGCTCCCAGTTATCTCTTGGGAAAACTGTTCAGCTTGCCTGACCTTGCTGTTTTCTGCTAAAACTCAGCCATACTTTGCTCTTTTGTACGGAAGACAGCTTCCCACCCAAGTGCTTCTTGTTCTTTGGGCTCACCAGTTTACAAAAAACCCAACTAATTCCTGCCCACAGCCCCAGTGTGCAAAGTGGAAGGTTCCTTCAGGAGCGTCAAGGCAGCACTTGTATGGGAGTCAACGAGGGAAGGTGAGGAAGGCGTTCCCCAGGTCACAGTTTCCAGGAGGACTGTACATACGAATGTGCTGTTCCCAGTGATTGCTTCTTGGCAGAGTCTGCTGCACAAAAAATGGCTCCAGCTGTCTTTCTTTACACAGGAATCTGCTCTTCTCGAATTAATTTTCCAGGAGTCACTTTCAGAAAACAGCCCCATCGGTGGCTTCCAAGTGGATGTGACTGCACTCGCTTCCTGTCTAGGTATTTCTGCCAAGCAGAAAATCCACAAACTAATGAATGGCCTTGTGGGGAGATCCCAAGCAGGGCTGGGAGATGGCTCAGTTTGCTGGCCAAGCTGGGAATGTCAGTGGCAGGAAGGCAAAAGGGAAAGGTGGGAATCATTGCAACTCTTAATATATTGGGAAAAGAGCAAACTGGAGTCCTTTCTTCATGCCAAACCAAATTTTTTGCTCAACACCAAAAGAAAGAGTTGCATTTTGCATTTGGTGAAGAAAAGCAAAGGGCTTAAGTTCCTCAAAGGAAGGCAGCTGCCCAGGAAGGGCACTGCCTGTCCATACAGAGCAGGGGTTGTCCATACACGGCATGGACCCACATCTCCTTCATCCAAGCAGAATCTTAGCTTCTGGGTGAGAAGAAAGGGGGACATGGCCTCTCCTCTTTCTCCTCCTTCCAGAAAATTTTGTCCTGTTTTGCAGAAACTTTGTCCAGTTTGCCCCAGGTCTGTGAGTACTTTGGGGTCAGACAACACAGCAACGTGCCCTGGTGTGCTCTGGGTGTTGGTGCTCCTGGTGAGCCTCTTCCTCCTGGAGACCCACACCGGACTTTAGGGCTTTCCCTTCTCTTCTGGTGTCAGTTTCGGGAGCTAAGATCTGCCAAAATTGCTGCAGCTGCATCAATTACTTGAGCTGAAGTCTGTCCCAATACATAGAGATGCAGCAGGTGGACCCTTGGGTCCAGCTGAGCACCCCATCCTTATGCCAGGGGTCCAGCCTATATGTGCAAACGAATACTCCTCCTCCAGCCAGAGTAGACAGCAGAAGCATCATTGTCTCTTTCCACCAGTGAGCCACAGAGCGATGAAGCAATTTGCAGGGAACTAAACCCACCTCACTGCAAAAAAGAGACAAAGCCTACAGTCTGCAAAGTCTTCCTCCCACTTCACCTTTCTCCCCATCTTTGCAAGTTTTCCTACTCAAAGAGAATTTGAGGCCAAGATATCACTCATTGGAAAATCTGCCAGAGCCTAATACAGCCCTTGGAAGCCTTCCTTCCGTGATACAGCTGCAGTTTTCCCCTTTCCATTTCCTTTTTGGAGCGCTAAGTCCTTTGGGCAATGACTATTTGTGGTTCTGGACTAAGGCCTTTCCCGAACGCCGAGGAATGTGCAGAATAAAATACTCTCGTGTAGCTCTGGGAGCCAAGCGCAAGCTGAGCAATGCGAGAGGGAGGCTGTGCTTTCAAATGAGATACAGCGCCATTCAAACCCCCCGTTGGCCAGCATCTCCATGTATGCAGGTGCTCACTGGAACATCTTATTAAATGTCCCTGCTCGGATGTCAAAGGCTTGGACGAGAGGTGGCTGTCTCTCCTCCATGCCTCCTCTTCAGCTCTGATCCCCTTTTGAAAAGAATAAAAAACAGGATTTGGGAAGACTTTGAAGTCCCCGCTGAAAGGTGTTGGCTCAGCTCCACTTCTGGTCTCAAACCCAGTTTGTCCGACAAACACAACAGCTTAGACAATATCCTACGGGCGCGGCGAAGGGACTGAAGCCACCGAGGAGGCTCTCGTGGCCAGTGAGACCAAGCACTGGGCCACCTGGGAACCACGAGGAGCACAAAGCCACTACTGAATCTCAAATCCTCCAGTCCCCTCCTTGCCCAGACAGACCTGAACCCCCATCTTCACCGGCACCCTCACCCACTCCCAGACTTGCCCTACGACATCCCTTGCAGTGCTTTTACCTGGAAGGCTGCAGTGCCTGGGCAGATCCCTGGAGAGTTGGCCTCGCACAACAGGACCTAGAAACAGAGGAGAAGGTCTGGGTCTGGCTCTCTGCTCCACCACGACAGCTTTCTGGTGACCTCTCTTCACACAAGCACACCGATTTGGGAGGGATGCAAGGAAAGAAAGAGCCCTGTGGTCCATCCTGTGAAAAATTATTTCCAGGGAATTTCCCTTGGGTGTGCACCATGAGCCCAGCCAGGTTTTACAGTGCATGACACACGGCCTTCTTTCGAAATGTCTCTGGTAGGTACCCTGCTGCACTCCTCCGGAGCACTTCATGCCTTCTTTGAAGTTAGAGCATAAGCTGACACCCCCCCCCGCCTTAATCCAGGAAAAAGTTGACCAGCTCAAACCCATCTTACCGTTTCAGTTAAAGAGATACCCTTGCACTAGCAGAAACTCGCAAATTTTTGAAGGGAACATTTTTTTTCAAAGATGTCCTGCAGGTGCAGGGACAAGGCAATGGGCTAGTGCATCCCTTCCTCTGAGACAAGGAAGATTTCAGAGCAGACCAAACCGCTGGGTTAGGATGTCTCCCACGGTACTCTTGAGGGGGTCACAAGCCTGGGCATCACAACAACCATGTCTCTACTCATGCTTTTTCCACCTGGAGGAGCGAAGGATTTGCCCTCTTGCTCCTTGGAGGTCTGGATGACAGCCCCTGGTTTTCCACCCTGGAAGCCTGAGCTGCAGAAAGGTATAAACAACCTGTTTTCTGCTTGCAGGGGAGGAGGGGAAGGTCTGGAAGACAGCCCCACACGGTTTATTAATTCATTTGGCTTCATTGGGGAAGAACAGTGAGCTGAAACAAGACATCTCTCCCTCTCTGGTTTTAGCCGGTTGCTATTGAAAAGAAATTTTCCCTAGAAACCCATTAATACAACGTGGAGAGGCAGGTTAAAATTACACTTAATCTTGAAATATTGTTTGAAAAGGGGAAATTAGAATATTTCATTTCAAAGCTGCAGAAGGAAACATATTTTTCACTTGCCAGAAAAAGGGTTTTCAGCACTATTTCCTGTACTTTTTGATGAATTTGCAACTAGTCTTAATTAACACCAAACCTGTGCTTTTCAGCAAATAAATGGTTCACCTGAGCATGTTTGCAAGGATCCATTTAGGAATTGTAACTGCTTCTGTGCATAGCAAGCAAATTGAAATAATAATTAAAGGCAGAATTAAAAACCGCCTGTGTGCTTCTAATACACAGGGAAAAAAAATCCGTTCGTCTTATGTTAAGTCAACAAACTAGTAGATAATGGAGAACAGTTAATACATTTTCCTGAGGGCTTTTTGATAAAGGCCATCAAAGAGGCTTTTAAGGAAACTCAATAGCCAAAGAGGGGTTGTCTAACTTCCACAGTGTATTAAAAGCTTATTAAGACAGAGAAAAGAAGAAATAGAATCAAGAGTTCATCCTCAACATATAAATAATATAATAATAGGACATCCCCGAGAGTCCATCTTAGGATGAAAGTCTTTTATTAACGATGCAAGGGGAAAAGGGCGAACAGTCAAGTGGAAAAATTTTGCAGGGAATAGAAAATAATACCAGCTGGCTGAGGCTGGTATAAGCTGCAAGGCGACCTCGTGAAGGTGCGCTAACGAAGAGCCTGCCAGTGGGTTAAATGGAACGGCAAGCATGCGCAAGAAAAGAAATGCACATTCAAAAACGTCACTTGAACTTTTCATACACCTTGGTGGGTTTTAAATCAGCCTTAGTGACTCAGGAGAGAGAGAAAAAAAAAGACAAGACCCCAGTGTAATGATGAGCAGATGAAGAAATGCTGGCTCAGCAGTCAGAGGCGGCACCGACAGTTGACTGTGTCGGGCAGGGGGATAAGAAACCACAGAAAATGTAAAAAATACCTTTAGGGAATAGAGCAGTGCTCTAAGTTTATTCCTGGCCACTTCTCCTCAGGACAGACAGACAAGATTAAAGTCTGCCCAAAGATTTTCAGTAAAACTGTGAAGAGCATAAAGGGAGTTTTATGATGAAGAGGGTGAGATCAGGATAGGCAAGGCTAAAGAGGAAAGAAATAAGGAAAAAGCTGACAGGAGCATCGCCATTGTCATAAAAACCTGTTCTGTATGGAAAGCTGCCTTTAAGGAAGTCTGCCTTCCAAAATCAGTTTAGATAAGGCCGAACATGATAAGAGACAGAAACCGTGATGCTGCAGGGTATTGGGCATCGCCCACAAGCTGAGGTTAAGGAGAAATTGCCCCAGAGCAGGGCTAACGCAAACCAAAGCAGGGTTTTCTTCCACCTTGGTCTGAAACCTCTGTGCCAGGCACTGTCAGAGGCAGGACATGGAGCTGGACACGCGCTCTGCCCGCTCCTGCCTGCTAAATCCTCTCCTCCGGATCTGGTTTTCTAATGTAATAGTTTGCATTTTCACTCTGCCCATGTATCATTTCTAGACGGGCCAGGGCACTTAATCTCTGTTGGTTTATTCATTATTAGAAAGCTTTTCAGTTTTCCTTTAACATCAGTCAGGTCTGATCTGATTACGGAATACGTCCAGCGCCGGGTTCGTATTTCTGAGAAAGGACTGGTAATTAGATGACGGTCGTGCAGCCTGGCGTGCGATGGGCAGGAGGAGACGCCTGGGGAAGAGAAAGGGCAGCTGATGGGTAGAAAGGCTCCAGCGTCAGAATTACAGTGACAGAATTACCCCACGGTCCAGCCTCTCCTGCCTCTGCCCATCCTCAGAGGCTGACCCTCTGCAACGGGTCTCTAGCAGGAGCAGGGGCGAGGCCGGGATGTTTTTTACCCCTGTTGTTTGTGGAAGAATTAATCAGAAAATTGCAGCCCACCAGGCTTTAAGGTTGGAGCTAAATCCCTTTAAATCGGTGTCACCGAGCTCCCATCCACCGATTATTTAAATAATGGCTTGATTTTTTTTTTTTTTTTATTTGATTTGATTCTAGTCTTCAGAAGAAAAAAAAAAGAAAAAAATTCCCTGGATTTTGTTTCAGACCAGATGTAAAATGGCATGAAACATAAAACACAGCTTTGCTGGATTACGTCTCCTTGCCAACTATGCACGTAGGTGAGGGCGGGCACTGCCCTGCGCGCAGGGAAAAGCCAGCACAAACTGGGACTCCTTGAGGAGCTCACGAGCAGAGGCAACCCCACAAGCTATTGGGTTGCGCGAGTTCACCGACAGGCACCAAGAGCCTCGTTTGGGTGCTTTCGGTTGCCTGCCGGAGTCCTCCGCCCTCTGTTTATTATATGTCGAGATGTTTGAATTTAGGTGCTGTGCACAGGCCCCCCCCCTCCCAGCTCATTTCCTGCAGGAAGCCAAAAGAGATGCCAGTCCAGACAGAGCCGCGGGCGGAGGTGCGGGCTGGCGGGAGGACATCCTAGGCAGCGGCCGCCGAGGGATGCGCAGGTAAGGCAGCGGCAGAGAAGGCGAAGAGAAGGTGACGTAAAACGGCAGAATCAGAGATAAGGCTGGGATGGAAATGGGAGAGCAGCGTCCTCTTCTTGGTCACGCTCGCAGGGCTCCAGGGTGGTCTGACCCAGCAGGGTGGCAGATGCTGGCAAAGAACATCCCTGTGTTCACCCACGCATCGGTGCTGGGTCTGGTGAGAAAGCGTTTGAGTTTTAAACTGCTGGAGCTGTTGCTTCTCCTCTGTCAGGACTTACGTGTGGCAGGCTATTTATTCCAGGCTACGGCTGGATTCAGTGCCATCCCTTGTTAAAATATCGGTGATGCTTTTTGCCTTGGGACACGGAGATCTGGCCCCTAGTTTTATAGTCAATAATTTCAGGGGTCTGCCCAGGCAGAGGGAGTGGGTGGATGTATTAATCCTCCCTTTCGCAGCTCATAGACGCGGGATCCGAGGGGATCATCTCTGATGGATGTTCCTCTAACCTTAAATCTTCCAGGAAGGAGGTACCAGTCCTCCCACAGAGATCTGCCTCACTGGTGCTGCATGTTACTATTGTAGCTGATAGAAAGCTTTTAGTAATGTCCAACCCAAACTTTTGCTACAGTCAATTACGTGTTTTCATTCTCAGCCTTTCTCCAGTGACCTTACGGCACAATTGATTACCATCCATTTTATAATTAAACTTTGCCTGATGATGGACTGTTTTCGTGTCTTCTACTTGCCAGACTAAACAAACCCCGCTTCTTTAACATTTCCTAATAAGCTATGGTTACTGAATCTCATCTTATTATTTGTGCTTCTCCTCTGGACTTCCTCCAGTTCATCAACATCTTTCCTAACCCGCTGTCCCAAAGCAAGCAGGGTGTTCCAGTCCCAGCATCAGGCTAAGAACAACACACCCCCACGTCCCCCACGTCTCCGGCTCCTGCAAACCCATCACTAGCTGACACACATCTTTTTGCAAAGGCCCCCACCCTTTCGAACTTGCACCCTTAAGCTCTGGCAAGCCCTCCCAGCTCAGAGCCGCCCGTCGGTTTTACGCAGGTGCTGTCTCCTCCATCAGCAGAGCCGTTAATGAAAAATATTGACTATGGCCACTCCGCAGCGAGACTCCTGCGGCGCCTGCTTACTGTGTTTTCCTGCTCCCATAGTGAACTGGTGATAACCGCTCCGAGACCCATTTAAGAGCTGGCTGTGCGTTTGCTTTCCTCTGAATTCATCCAAGCAATGTTTCTCAGCATACTGCTGCAAAAATCTCGCTTAGGAGAAGATCAGCGTGTTGTCCGTGTCCCGCTGCGGGAACTTCTTGCTGCCTGCCCACCCAGTTAGCTATAACAGGGGCTACTTTTGGCAGGGAACCTCAGAACAGCAGCGAGACTGCCGGGGAGAAGTGGTGAAAAGTGAGCAGTCGGGGAATTTTTGTGTGAATAAGGCTGCAGAGCTGGGGTCACGCTCTCGGGCTCATGGGCTTGGGTTATCAGTCTGGGGTTTTATCCAGCTGTTCGCTGTATGTGCTCCTGAGCTCAGTAGGTTCTCCGCTCGGTGCTGGGATGCCTTGGCCGAAATGCCAGCTGTGGGGCCGAAAACGACGTGTTTTCAGCTGGCACACTTAGGAGGCTGATAACCGTGGTGAGGAGGAGTATGGAGCAGCCCAGGAACAAGGCGAAAGCCGTACCCTGGGCTCAGAGAGAGCACAGCCTGCTCCAGCTTTGGACATGGCTTGTGGTAGCACCCTGACACAGCTACGGGGCTTCTGGGAATTAAAAATCGCCCCCAACACCAGGGAGAGGCTGAGGATGCTCTTACTTGCAGCGTGTTGCTCTTACCTGAGTTAAACCGAGTCCGACAGGTCTCTCTGGTGAACAGGGAGCAAGGGGGTATTAACAAATACCTTTATTTTGCAGGAGCTGTATGTCAACAGTCTCCTATATCCACTGCAGCTTGGGCTGGCTGGAGAAAAAGCCACTGGCTCTGTTTTTACTAATACAAACTGCTCAAAGTGGACAGCATCTCATGCACTTAGCTTGTGGCCGCAAGTTCTAAAATATCTCTGCCAAATAGTTTTGCAGGCATCTGCACAGCTCCAAACCGATGGTTTTTAATTTGTATGTGTGGTTCAGGATGGCTCCAGGCTGCAGGGGCAGCGAAGGGGAGGAGGTGGCAGCGACTCCTGCCAGATCGCCCTGGGGAGCCGGCCCCCCTCTCTGTGCCATTTTGTGTTTAATGTATAAATTTAGCTCGGCTTGGCCTCTTGTGTAATTCGGTTTGGCTGGCAGCAGGCTGGCAGGCTGCCCGTGCGTGGCGAACCACCCACGCCATGCGGTGAGAAACACCTCGGGCAGGCGGCAGGTCTGGAGCAGCCATCCCATCCCATCCCATCCCATCCCATCCCATCCCATCCCATCCCATCCCATCCCATCCCATCCCATCCTCCTTGTTGATGGGCAGGAACAAACCGGCAACACTAGGGCTCTGCAAGGTTGTTTCCTAAGTGAGGTGAGCACCGTGGGCTCCCGAGGGGCGGGCGAGGAAGCTCACGTGCTGGGGACGTGGGGATGCAAGACCCTGCCCCGGGTGGGCTGGGGTCTCCAGGGGAGACCACCTGCTTCTGTTCCTGCTCGTAACGTGGCTGTGTCTCCCTGCTTTCCCCCATCCTTGGACACGTGAGGGGACACGGGGAACGCAGCACGTGGCAGAGGGACGGGATGGGGAGGTGGCCCTCTGCCCACCCTGCCCACCGAGGGGGAATGGGAAAGCATCTTCCCCAAGAGAAAAAGGGTTTCTGAGAGGGCCCAGGTCGGGAGAGGTCTGACCTTGAGGTGTGCAGGGGTTCGGGCTGCCGTGGGAAAAGAAGCTGCTTCCCACCCCGCTCTGGGTGCTTGACACTCGCCCCAACGGGTGCTGACAGCCCCAAGTCTCCAGGGGAACATGGGGACTGACCTTCCCACGTGAGTACCAGGGCTGGCGATGGGCACAGAGGAAGCCCAGGGTGCTTCTGCTCTCCTCACAACAAAAAGAACTTAAGAAATCCACGGGGACGCACAAACGGCAGACGCTTGTGTTTACAGACCAGATCTGAACACCAGTACCCGAATCCCCGTGGCATCCAGCACAGCTGACTGGAGCCCATCAAGGATCCAGCCACTGGATGCTGCACGGGGCTACGTCGGGTGGACCCAGACCTGCCCGCCCCGACCCCAGCTCAAAAGCGTTAGTGCCAGCCCCAGCCATACAGAGATTAAAGCTGCAGGTCCAGTCTTGAATCCAAAATCATTGATTCTGGATTACTTTTTTTGTTTTTCCTTCATACCCCCCGCTGTGTTTCCAAGGTTTTCTCCCCCACCAGCAAGGCTCAGACCCAGTTAGACGCAAGGTCCCTGCATCCTCTGCAGCGGAGATGGCCCCACAAACTCATTTCACGAGTGGCTCACCCACTGACCCCGGGGTCTCCAGATTACCAAGGGCTGAGCTAATGCTGAAAGCTCCCAGACAAGCAGCTTTCTCAGGAAGCGCTGTCCTGAAAAATGCTGCCCGAGAGAAAACAAACTCCCCCGAGCCACAGAAAAAGACCCAAGCCTGCAATTTCTTCCTCGCTGTCTGGAAAGGGCTGGGGCTATGTTTTCCAAAAGGTTAAAACACAGGGTAGGGATGTTATTTTAGTGAACGGCTGAGCCCCTTCAAACCTCTCGACAAATGGATGCGTCCCCGAGCCCTGTTTGTGCAGATGCAGTGCTGGGCTGGGCTCCAGGCCCCGTCCTCCCCCCGCCGGGATGGCTTTGGGCTCTGGAAAAATTATGCACAGGGGGAGTGGAAAAAAGGCTGTTTTGCAGGTGGTGCTGAGTTATTCCAGACGTGGAACGCAAACACAATTGCAAACGAATGGAATCGCCTCCTCCCCTCTCCAAAAGCTGGTCTGTGCTGGCAATTAAGGCTGGCGATTACTGGTGGGGGGCAATACAGCAGGGGGCTGTGGATTTTGGCTGTCTGCGGTGAGGGGACGCTCTGCCGAGGATGGGGCCCTCCAGCACGGTGGGCACCTTCACCGTGATAGAGCCGGGCTGTTTTCTGAAGCTCCACGGAGCCCCCGGAGCTGATTCGGGGCGACGAGCCTGCCTGAGGCTCTGCTTCGTCCTTTGCTTGGCTTCTCCCAGCTCAGCCCCCCCCCGCTCCAAGCCTCGGTCCTGGTCAGCATCAGCCCTCCCCCTGCAGTCCAGGCTCGGCTGCACCCCAGGGTCCTGGCATTCGCCTAGTTTTGACAAATTCCCCTTGAAAAAGACATCCTCGGTGGCTTTGGCTGGACTAGCCCCGTCAGCCACAGACCTGAGGGGACGGCTGGTGGGCTGCCAAAAAAGGGAGGAAAGTCAAACGTGGAGCGTCTCTAGAAATGTACAGTGAGTAACTGCTAACGCCTCTGCCTTGTGAGAAACAGCTTTAAAAGTAAATAATTGCCTGCTCCAGGTACTAAGGGGGGGGGGTGAGGGGACCTCGCTGTTTGACACGGTCGTTCAGCAACCGTATGCGTGAAGCATCGGGGCTCCGCTCGCTGCCTTGTCTTGTTCGGCGGCTGACAAAGGCATCCATCGGGTCATTAACTCAAATTAGGACCATCTACTATTATTACTACGCAGGAAACCTTGCACACAGGTCGCTCCAGCACACCATTATTTTATCGTGCGTAATCAGGCCTCCCACGAGAGAGCTTTGCTCTCTTGGTTTGGCGCTTAATGGCCCTCTTGCAACACCGGGTCACTCTTCTGTCGTGTCCTCCCTGGCACAGAATTAACGATAACGGCTTCATACGGCATTACGTGATTGCCGCAGCCTTTCTGGGTGACCCGGTGCTCGCTGGGGAGGTGGTGTCATTGCTGAGCACAAGTGGGGAACCTGAGATAGACCCCAAAGAGCTTCCCCAACCCCACAGAGGGTCTTGGTATGGCATCTCAAAGGGGACCCCAGTTCCAAGCTGGATTGTCCTCCCGAGTTAGCAGGTCCCTCCTGGGTCAGAGGAAGGTTTGTCAAAGGTCCGTCACCCATCCTAAGATCCCTTCAGTCTCTTTGCGGCGAGTGACGTGCTCGTGGCTGATCTACCTCCCCAAGTCTGCACTGAAATGCACGCTGACAAAGCGAGGTCCCTTAGGAAAAGAAGGAGCTTCAGTGTCTCTGGGGGCTCTTTTTTGAAGCCCGTGGAGAGACATCTGCACCTCTAACGCCTACGAATCCCCCCTGTGTTAGATGTCCAGATGTCACCTCCAGACAGGCATCTGACCCGCTAGCACTGCTCGCTTCTCCTGCTGCACCATCAACGGTGCTGGGGACAACCCGACTTTGACATCCAAATTGAAGACGGTAAAGTCAGAGCAGATCAATCTACCTGATTACACGAACTGCTAGCTTCAGGCAAGTAAATAATCCCTTTTGGCAACGGGTCTGCTTTGAAGCTGCAACCTCGGCTGTAACCAGCCTCCCCACTGATACTGGCCTCGCATCGATAGTCCCCTTCCTGCTGGAGTGTCGACGTGTGGAGAAGGGAGCGACCACGCTCCTGGGGGACACTGTCTCCTGCTGCTTCCCCACCCCTCCAGGCCAGCTGCCGACTTCCAAGGACGTGTTCCGTGCTTTGGCATCGCAGGACCGGAGCTCAGCCTGAGCACACGTGTTAACGCTACAGCTGTTCCTAGCCCCCTCCAAGATTTTAATCCAAGATCTTGCTAATTATCTGAGAGTACACAGAGCGGCTGATCTTACTGTTGGTGGGACGTACATCTGCACGGAAGGTCGTGGTGACCACTGCTAGCCGGGGGATGTCTGTAATTTTGGCCACGAGCACACGGGAAGCCTCCTTTGGCCTGGGTGGGCTGGGGAGCTGTGCCCATCTCTCCTCGAGGAAACCTGCAGCCCCTTCTTGGTGACTTCTACGAAAAATCCTCCTTT
>JAVJGG010000039.1:1495325-1508805 GCA_035590195.1 Aviceda cuculoides | reverse complement strand
AAGGGAAGGGAAGGGAAGGGAAGGGAAGGGAAGGGAAGGGAAGGGAAGGGAAGGGAAGGGAAGGGAAGGGAAGGGGCAATCCTGGTGAGAGCTGACAGCAAGTAGATCAAAGCTTTTTAGTTCATGGAGACTTCCCATGTTCCTGCATCTCCTGCAGACTCTGCCTGCTCCCTTAAGTCGCCTGAAGCCTCCGTATAGCCTTGCTTCCAGCAAGACCCAGCACTACAGAGAGCCAGGGCTGGGATTTCTGGACCCCAGTACTGACTGATTATCCCGTGAAACAGGACGGCAGATGTTGGTTAGAGACTGGGCGTGCCCATGTGCCACCGGGAGCCTTCTGGGAACTTCTGGAGCAGCTTCAAAGCCGAAGATGCTGCTGCTGCAGGATTCAGCGACTGTGGGGGGCACGGCCAGAAAGAGCAGGGGAGGTGCAGGTCAGCCCCCTGTGCGGGGAGGAGGGGATGCCCAGCCAGAAAACGGTGCTCCCCCAGGAGGAACCAGCACCGCTGGGGTGTCTGCCAGTAAACCTAAGGACAAGGGAAGGTTTCCTGACTCCCGCCAACTCTCTGCTGGACGGGAGGCAGGGCGGTTTGTCCTTCGTTTACGTGACACTGACGGATGACCTCGGCTCCTGCAGCCAAGGTCCCCGGTGCCAAGACCTCACCACTCCTGGCAAATACAAACACATCCCATCACCAGGAAGCATCTTTGCTCTCCGTAGTCTGCAAGAGCACAGTTTGCTGGAAGGTGGAGTCAGCGGCAACACTAAATTGAGGCGGGGGGAGAGGGAGGGACACGAGCGTGGAGATATTTGGCAAAAGGCGCCAAGCCCTTATCATAACCTCGATGTGCTTGGTACGTGTTCAGCTTTCCAGTGTGCTGAGCAGTACTTTCCTGGGCTGTTTTGCTAGCGCGACTTCTAGAAGACTGGGAATCCTTCCAAACTAGGACCTGGGGACTTCAGTTCCCCTGGAGCAAAGTGATAGTCAAAAGGCTGCAGCATGGGGCGTCTTGTTGATTTTGTTGTTCCCCTGGGGTTTTGTGTTAAGTCCTCTCCAGGCATGCAAAGAACAATAATATTTTGGGAACGCCCATTGGGAAATATTGGCTGTACCCTCGGTTTCTTCAGGTTTGGAGTTGCTCCATTAAAGTGACTGAAGTCAAATGAGACGTTTCCACTTACACAGACGAGGAGCTGGAAACCCAGCTGCGTTGTACGTGAATTTAAAAAATGCAAGTTCTACAGAAAAAAAAAAAAAAAAAGAAATTACAAATGTCAGGGCGGCTCTGTCTCTCTGCCTGCTCCAAAATCACTGGCAAACGCAGGAGCTCTTGGATCCCATGGGAAGCCCCGGGCGGCTCCCCTTCCCATGCAAAGCCTGCTGCGATATATCAGGGAGCAAGCTGGCTCCCCCCTCCGCAGCACGCGGCCCGCCGAGGTACGTCCCCAATTTTTAGGGTGCCGGACTTGCTGCCGCAAAATCCGCACAAAACAGATCCCGTGTGACGCCAGGCAGCCCGGGATCCAGCGGAGACACCCCATCCCTGGGGAGACACGGGACGGGCAGCGTCCGTGGCTGCGGGCTGCGGAGCTGAGCCGAGCAGGGGAAGCTTTGGTGACGGGAGGCTTGCAAAACAGTTTCCTGTTTGTCTTACTCGTCTCTTTACTTTTTTTTCTTGGTTAACTACGGGCTCTACCTGCTAAACTGTTGCTTTTACCAGCAATGCGGGGGAAAGCCCTGTCCCCTGCTGCCCCATTGCCCCCATTCCTCCTCCCGCAACCGGCCCGCAGCACTGTCCGCTTGCAGCTGGAAAAGACCGCCCTCCTGGGTCCTTAATGGCATTTAATCCTTCGAGTTGATTAAAATAGTACATTAACCAGAAGGCTCGGGCGTAATGGGAATAACAGATATACGCAGGGCGTAATTGCATGGCGAGTGGGACTTCACTAAATGAGCTGTAATCCGTTGTTCTGCCGTAGAGGGGAAGGGTTAGAGCACCGTTCTTTTTTTCTTTTTTTTTTTTTTTTTCTGTTGAAAGCCTCAGCTCTGAGGAAGTGATCCCCAGCTGGGGCACAACAGTGTAACTCGGCGGGTTTCTTATTTATACTGTGGGGACTGGCGGCTATTTTAAACCAGGTCGGCTTACAAGGGCGAAGTGCCCTCTCTGTGCTTGCTATTTTCGGCTTCCTAAGGGGAGAGCAGGCGTGGGCAGCCCGTGCCCTGCGTTGGGCCGGACCAGGCGTTTCGTGGCCCCGCAGAGGTGAGGGAAGCGCTGGGGCACCCGCTGCATGGCCCTCAGGAGAGCCTGGCTCTGCAGAGCCTCCCCGTAAGGACCAGAAAGGACTGGTTTGCCTGACGCCGTAGGTTGAGGAAACTGAGGCAGGGTGAGCTGGGTGAGGCTGCAGCAGCGCGGGGTAGGGCTGAAACCAGGGCCCGTGTCCACCCCCGCAGCATCCCTGTTCCACGTCAGGATGAGACCCCAGCACTCACCAGCTCCTGGCACTGGAAGGGAACCATCGCCACCACAGCGGGGTCCCTAAACCAGAGGAGAAGCAGAGCCTGGTGTATCCAGGGAAGCACAGACCCCCCTGGCTGCGCAGGGACGTGCGAAGAGGATCCTTGCTCTTTTTCCCTTGCTCCCGTTGCTTTTTCCTCTGCAACGTGCCCCGTGGATCAGCGAGGAGCTGGCAGAAGCCCTGCTTTGGGTTTGCTAGACCTTGTCTCTTAGGGCCGTGCAAGCCATCAGCTTCTCTGGCTACAAGTACCTGCTAACGTGGTGCTGATAAACACTGTCTGTCTGGCCAGCCCAGAAGCACAAGACTGGGTTAAGGAAAAATGGAGATTTTTTTCTTTCTTTTTTTTTTTTTTTTTTTTTTTACAGTTTCCTTTATTTACTTCTTTTTGTCTTTGAGCCTTAAACATTTCTGCCTTCGTTTGGTTTTTGGTTCTGAGCCCTCCCTTTTCACGGAAAAGGGCCCCAAACTAAAACCCAAACTCGAAAGCTGAACCTCTAGTGAAATCGCAGCTTCCAGCAAAGCCAGGAGGGCCGAGGCAGCCCCGCGACGGCTAGCAGAGGTCCACACGCGTGGCCTCGAGGGTGGGCAACGCTCCGGCTCTAGCAGACCAGCACGTAAGCGCAGGCATTTTGGAGTCGGCGGGACAGAATCAAGTGCTTGTACCTCGATCAGCAGCAGCGGGATCTTTGCAGATGTTAGACAGCAGCCTTCCTCCGCCCGGGGGGGCTCAGCTGCAGTGCTGGGCACTGCCCCCTGTTTCGGGAGTCTCTGTCCTGTGGGACACTGGCAGGGAATGAGCATCCTGGCTGTGCCACCTCTGCCTTGCCCCTGCCCCTCAGGGAGAGCTTTGGAGGGGCAGCCGCCCCTCTCCGGGGGCCCTGGGAGCAGGAGAAATGGGGGTGCAGGCTGTGCGGGCGGGGGGAAAAGCTGGCCGCGGGGGACTTTTTGGAGAGGCGGTGGTTCCCCTGCCCTCAGTGTTCATTCCTGGGGTGCAGTAAGGGGCGGGGGGTGGTAGCCCCCGCTAGTGCCGGCAGGCATCCCTCCCCGGGGACGAGGGTGTTGCTCCTGCCCCTAAAGGGTACAAGCAGCCCTGCAGCACCCCAAACTGCTCCTTGTCACGTGCCCAGCCCTGGTTTTGAGTGGGGCTGGAGAAAGTTTAAGATGCTGGGGACGAGCGGGCGGTGTGGCGGAGATGCCCGCCGGCCCCTCCCGAGGAAGGGCACCAGCCGTACCCCAGCCGTGCTGAGCCCACCGCGGTCCCGCGCTGGGGCAGGAGCCGATGCTGGCGAGTGTGGAGGGGGAACGGCAAAGCCTCAAGCCCGTTGTTCTTCTTGCTTCTTTATATGGCAACGTTCCCTCGTCCTCCGCTGGGAGCTCCCAGGGCTGTTCCTGCCCGTCCCTCCTTTGTGTCCCGCTCTGCTGGGAGCACCGAGGTTTCACAGGCTCCTCTGCGGAGCGCGGAGCGCCGGGGCCCCTCCGAAAGCCCCGGCTGGAGGGGGGCGATCCCCGCTCCCAGGCTCTGGTGGCCCCGGTGGCCGGGCTGTGGGGTGGCTTTGTGGCTGCGTGCCCCGGCGCTGACTCTTTGGGATGGCTCTGCAGCAGCGGGACACGCAGAAATCCCCAAGGTTGGTCGCAAGACTCCCATGCCCTCCCATTGAGCTTTACTCCGGATTTTATGTTCCCTTTCCTTAAATAAAGAACTAGTTCTTGTTTTTAGAAACCCCCTCGTTTGTCCCAGTAATTCTCCTGCCGTCTCTCCATCAGGGACTTTTCCTTCTGTCAACGGTACTGCTGCCTCCCTCCAGCTCCGAGCGAGAGGCAGGGACTTGCCGCAGAGGTTTGCGGATGAAGCAGCTCTTTGGCGGGTCTCTGGCTGGTTTTCCTCCGTTAACAGCTGTGTGCTCACGTCTGCCAAGACTGCTGCCTGGCTGGCGCTGCACCTCGAGCTCAGACGCCTTGCCAAGCTCTAGGGATTACCCTTAACCTCTCTAATCTCGGGGGGCTGTTTGGCCATCCGTCTTGGTCAAACCACGCTGGGATGAAGGAAGAGCTGGTACAGGCAAGCTGCCGCCCAGGGCAGAGGTGCAATGAATGCTCTACAGGCTCAAAGCATAAGCCTTAAGCGTCTGAGCATCCGTGATCTTCCAGCTCTGCTCGGTACCTCGATCTGCCTTCACAGGGGACCTGTAAATTAAACACGAACCTGACTCTGGTGCACTCCAGGGCCCACCAGCTCCTACCCAGGCTCAGCAGGCTGCTTGCCGGTGGAGCTTGCAGAGGGCAGAGAGCCCACAAAGTCTGTTTTCTTGTGTGGTTTTGCTGCCTAAAGGCTGAGCTCATGCTCTGGGCAGGGGGAGGGGGATTTGCGGAGGTCTGCTATACCCCAAACCCCATTTCCATGGGATTGGCAGGCTCCTAATAGTTGAACCACTGCCAGGTTGGAGTGAAACTGGCCCACAGATTCAGGTCCTTTAAGAAAAGGGAAGGAACACAGTGTGTGAAGTTACACAAATCTTTCTCCTTAAGAAATTGAGCTAAAACCAGCTAGGCACTGGGGGCAGCTTCCTCAGTGTCGAAGGGACCTGCACTTTTAGAAAGGGCTGAGCAGCCTGCAAACTGGGCTGACTGGCGGCTGGGAAACGGAGGCTGTGCGTCCCAAAGTTGCACCCGAGCCTTGGCTCCCGCCTGTGAAACGGCCCCAAAATCTACAGCCCCCTTCTGCATGCTTCTGGTTCTTCCCAGCCACGGTCCCTGGGGTGGGCACCATGGTGGGCACCATTAAGCTTTCCAAAAGGCCCTGGGCAGGGGACTGAGCTGCTGTGGCCCGGGCAGGCTGCGCCGGTCTCCGTCCTCCGTTGTGGTGGCTCTGACCCGGTTTCTCCCATCAGGCACGGGTGGCCTGGCCTCAGCTGTGGCATCAGCTGGGGAGAACACGCCGAGGACCTCGGGTCTAGAGAAGGAGGATGCAACGTGCTCCTCTTCCTTGCCTTCCCGAAGAGGTCCTCTAGGCGATGACGGGTGAGGACCACGAGGCCGGGCTCCATCTCAATTGCTGCAGGGATCAGGAACAGGACATCACCCCTGCCCGCTAGCCCCGATCGGCCTTTGCCGGAGCTCCGGAATTAATCCAGGAAGGCTGGGCTTGTGCAGCTCCTCCAGTAACACCAGCCAGGTGATTGGTGCCTTCCGTACAAATGTTTTTCTTCGTGCTGCTGGCAGGGGAGGCTTTTTGTGTCTCTGATTAGAATTGCAAGAGAGGATGGCACTTGGCGGTACGCAGTGAAGAGCTGTGTTTATCCTCTATAATTGCTGCATGCTCCTCTGCCTCCTGCTGAACCACATCATCCAATTTCGGGCCAAATCTAGGAAACCATGGGGCTGAGTTAAGGTTTCTATGCTCTCGAGTATTCTGCGAACAGGAAGAAAATTTATTTCTGATGGCAGATTTGTCCAGCTTCCCTGGGGTGTTGGGGGCTAATGTGCCCTTTAGGGTCACTTTAAGGATGCTGTTGGCAGGGTGGACTCTGCATCACAGTGTATCTAGCCTGGAGAAGGATAAGGAGGGAGAGGGAACAGACATCTGGAGGCAGGGGTTGTGCTGTGGACTCAAATATGATTTAGATGTAATCTGGTTTAATCTATTTGCAAGAACATATTTCAGCCAGATACTGTACAGCTCTCCCAGAGGACAGGGGGTGATAATTCCCAGCCATCCACCACCTAGAAGTAAGCAAAACTTTTTTAACTGCAAGAGCGTTTTAAGAAAACCATCTGCGTGTCACGAAGTCACAAAGTCTAACCTGCTTTGGCTCAGAACAAGCTGTCAGCACAGGTTGAACAAGCTTCACTTGCAAAGTGCTCCTTCGGCTCTCCACCAGCTGCCGGAACAGCTTATCCAACCCAAAGCATCTTCTGGCCCAGAGGTCTCTCCGTGGCTGGCCGGAGCAGAGCGATGCTCTGCGTATTGTCTCACCTTCTGCACGCTGCAGCCAGCTGGTGCCAGCTGCTAAACTGAGCCTAAAAGCTTGTTTTGTTAAACCCCTTCCTACAGAAAAGCATCCGGGCTGCAGGTTCTGTACCAAGAATGGAGAACCCCTCATCCCTCTGATAGTTTTTCTCAGTGGTAAATACCCATGCTGGTGAAGGCAGTTTTGGGGGGTTTTATTTTTCAGATTAGAAGAGGTTGGTCCCAGCTTCCAGCTACTGCTGCTTCTACCCTTCCCGTGCTTCTTGATCAGTGAGTCCTTTGCTATTTCAACACTGCAATCCAGTCTCGATCTTTGTGGTGCACTCAGCCTGGGCTTCTCAGGTCTCCCACGGCAGGATGGGATTTCTAGGCTGGGGACAGGGGTTTCTGTGTCTCCCCTCTGGCCTCTCTCATCTTCTGGATCCCACAGGACCCTGCTTGTCCTCTTCCCAGTCCCCCAGTATTGATCTGCTCCATACTTATTGCCTCCTGGCAGGATGGGGAGAGCTCGGCTTCGGGGCAGGGCAGGGCTTTTCGGCCACCAAAGGGGGTCCCCTTAGAGAGGGGCTGGAGACAGACCTGGGAGATAAAACGTTTTCAGACGTTCTCTCTGGGTGGCAGAAGCATCCGATGGAGACAGACGGGATTTGGCTTTTCCTTATGGGGAAAGCTCAGTTCCTGCAGGTTTTTGTGCAGAAGGAGACGCCGGGAGAGTAACCAGCAATTTGTGGGCAGGGTGCTCGCCTGGGAACACAGACCCGGCCCGGGTTCATGTTCTGCCTCATTTGAACGAGGGATATTATTTTGGGATGGATGATTTTCTGGGGATCTCCAAATGAAAGGGTGAGCTACATGAACCCTCCGAGGGAAAACAAGCTTTGAAACCTTAAAGCCCTTTATGAAAACATTCCTTGGTTTGTGGCGAGCTCAGCAGCTGCTGAGCTTTGCAGTGAGACCAGCCGCCTTCCCAAAGGACACTCTCCCCCACCCTGGTCCACATTCTTCCACAACGGACCTGCTGCCGCACAGAGACCCCCCCCCCTTGGGAGGTTGTGGGCTTTTTATGCTATCCTAAAAACTATCCTCAAGGCCAAGGTGGTAGGTGGTCTGGCATCTGGGGATGGGCCAGCTCTCGCTCGGACACAGTCCCCACTTCTCATTCACAGCGGGACTCCTTTCAGAAAAGCCGATGACTGCTCGGTGCAGGTCGGATTAAAATAATCGCAGGGATCCCTCCTGGCCCCGGGCTTTCGCAGACGACGTGACTAATCCCCCCCCCCCCCCCGCCACGCACCTGCAACCCGTTCGTACTAGCGGTGCGCGCTGCCCACGCACAGCCCACGTGCCCTTCCTCGGAGGTGCTGGGCACCTCTCTGGGGGCAGCCGGCTCCTCTCCAAAGCCCCGGACCTGCCGTCCGTGCACGTGGAGGATCTTCACTTGCAGCTCCTAGATCGGAGCAGGCTGCTGCCGCCAGTGCCTCCGGCAGGATCTGGCGCTACGCTTCAGCGCTAGCTGGGGAGCGCTGCCTCAAACCAGTTGTGCACTGGCGGGAACCGGTGCCTGAAGGGCAGGGTCACGCCACTTTCCTGGGAAGAGAAAAGCACCTCCGGGTCCCACAGCCAGGGCTGGCTGGAGGGAAGGAAACTGAACGAGACCTGATTTTTCCCTTGAGTCCCTATGGACATCCTGGATGGTGGGAGATGCTGGGGACAGGTCACGAGCTCAAGGAGAGCGAAGTAGGTCTAGGTACTTCGAACGAGCCCAGCCCAGAGACAGACCACCACGGTCCAGCAGGCGGCTCAAGATCTGGAAACACACAGAAATGCAGGCACGTTCCCAGGAAAAGCCAGCAAAACAGGCAACATCAGGAAAGTGCCTTCTGCACTGTGGCCTTGAAGCCCTGGAGGCGGAGAGAGCTTCCCAGCTAACTGCAGCCATCCCCTGCTTTTTTTTGCCCAGCTCAAGTGACTTGCCATGATTGTTCGGAGGGTGAGGACCTCAAATAGATGTTTTTTCCATGCCACCATTTCTCTGCAAATGGTCTCTCCCAAGGATCAAATTAACCAGGTTCTCCTCCCAGCCATGGGCAGCAGCAAAAGGACACTCTTTCCATTACTAGATACAGGCAAAGAAAAGAAACACACCCAAATCTGTTGCATTTTTGTTGAGATAGATCTCAACAAAAGTATTTTTTCACAAAGTATTGGCTTTCATGAAAACTGTCAGACTCAGATGATTCGAAAGTAAACCCTTCCACTCTGATCGTATTTCACCCAGGGTATGAGGTTTAACAATCCAGATCACATAACCTGGCAGATCAAAACCACCTAAATGTGGACTTTGCCGTTATGGTTTCTCCCTCAGGAAAAATGCTTCCTCCTGTGAGATCAATTTTTTAGTCCAGTTCCAGAGGGGGAAAGCAAACATCAAACCACTGGCCTTTCTCACAAAGCAGCAATTTCTTTTTCTAATCAGTCCTAATTAATAATTATCAGAAAAATCTTTAGTTAAAAAAACCCAAACAACCCACAAGCAAACACGGAGTGTGTGTCCCCTCCCCGCTTTATTTAAAAGCTTTTAATACTGTCCTTCGGCCTCTCTCCACAGAGCTCAAGTTCCTTTTTCTTTTCTTTATTTAAAAGCTGGTTGCCATTTCCTCTTCCAAACGCTGTTGCAATGAGGAACGAGCCCTTATAAAAATACCATTCTAGCCTTCCCCTTCTTCAGGGGAGAGGGACCGCCTCGCCGTAAAGTTTTTGCTCGCCCCGCGTGCCAGAAGACCGCAGCCCTCCCGCCTCTTCGCAGACCGGCTGCCAACCTTCCTCCCAAATGAGCCCCCAACAGAAACGCCCCTTTGGCCGGCGAGCGGATCCCTCAGCTCCCTGCGCCAAGAGCTCCACAGGGGCTGCTCGAAAAGCAGCCGGAGGCGGAGGACCGGGGACGGAAGGTGGGCGTAAGGGAGCCGAGACCTGGCAGAGCGACAGAGAAGGAGCAGGCAGGGGTTGGGGACACCGGGGGGGGACACCGGGGTCCCCTGCGGGACCCGTCACCGAGATCTGCAGGCTGAGCCCCTGTGCCAGAGCTGGCGAGGCCCCCCGGGCGAGCGAGGGGGGTGAACGCATCACCCAGGGCTGGTCCTGGACCCGACCCCTCGCATCGGCGTTCCCGCAGGGATGCGCTGCGTGGCGAGGCGGCCCAGCCGGGGCGGGAGCGAGGGTTGGAAGAGGAGGAGGGTGTCGGAGCGGGGCGAGAGGGCTCCAGTCAGTCTGTCTTCCTTCCTTCTCCTCCGTATACGAATCCAAGCGCTCCCTGCCCGTGTGCCGGCGCTGTCGTCCTGCCCGAGCGACGCCTCCGGGCGCAGACGGCAGACACCCCGCGCTGCCGCCTTTGCACCCTGGCACCCGAAGACGCAGGCGAGTCAGTTTTGTTCCTTTATTCCACGTGGCCCAGGCACGGTAAAGCTGCAGCGGCCAGCCCCCGGCCCCAAAGCGGGCCGTGGGGAGCTGTGACTGGAGAGGCCTTTGCAAAAGATTTGCCAAAATGGCAAAGGTCTTCACCTTGGGCAAAGGCTCCCTTTGATCTGCGACCTCGGGGCTGCAGCTGAGCCCGACTGCCGCTCACCGGAGCAACCCAGCCCCAGCCCCCCGAAGCCCACGTCGCTATTGTGCTCCAAAGGAAAGACGAAGGTACTTTTTTCTGACAGACCTCCAACTAGTTTGAGAGATGTATAAGCATTTTACACCCTACAGCATGTAAAGCCTTCCCCGCCCCCCCCCCACCTCCCTCCACATACGCATGAACAGAGCAGCTGTCTATCTGCCCCCTCCCACCCCCCCCAAAAAAACCCCCCCCCAAGGCATCCCAGAGCAGCAGTGATGCTTCGCATCAGAACTGCAAACACAGGGTGCATCTTTAACCTTCCCAAGCACTGACAGTCTAAACGCTAAGCTGCTTACATTGGCTAATGGCAATATATCCCGGCTGCGAGGCTTCATCTTTCCACCCCGCCCCCCCACCCCCCCTTCCTCTCCGCTTCCCACCTTTCTCCATGTCCTTAAACCAACACTTTCTCACTCGAACCCCTTGGCAGATCAAATACAGTGTATGCAGCATGTTCCCAGGGAGCTGCGCGGCGTACAGGGCACGAGAGCCGAGCTCAGCGTCCAACACGGACACGCTCACCCAGCTGTAGGAATCCCAGCCCAGAACACAGTCCCGTGCATCCCCCCCTCCCACCCAAAACGCGTACACGGCAGTGTCCAAGTCCACACATCCAGGGAGGGTTGGGAGCTACAGGCGGCTACTGCAGAAGTCGGAGAGAGGGAAGGAGGTTGGTGGTCAGCAGCTGCTACGAGGAAGAGCTGAACAGGTTCAACATGGAGGAAGGAGGAGGAAAAAAAAAACCCAGGAACAAACTCAAAAGGAGGCGGAGGGGGGACACTGGGATTCGGGGGTTGGATGTCTACCTTCTAGGCAACAGCCAGCACAGGAGAAGAAAGGGAGAGTTGGTGTTCGGTTTGTGGGGTGGGGTTTTTCGGTGTCACTCACGATAGAAAACATATTCGGTGTAAGAGGTCCAGATCCTGTCATCTGTCTGGTCGTGGGCGAAGGCACAGGTGCCCGTGGAGTTGCAAGCCACCATGTGGAAGCCAGCATCGGCCAGTTTATCAAAGGCTTGCTCCAGGAAGGTGAATTTGAGGTAGTACCTGGAGGTGTACCTCTCCGGGGGCCTGTCCGGGTCCCTGCTCTCGTTCAAGGTATCCCCAAAGACCTCCTTGGCCAGCGACGTCTTGCCGCAGACCATGATGCGTGCCACCCTGCGGAACTTGGCATCCGTCTGGCTGTCCCTGCCCAGGGTGTAGGAGCCCCGGTAGCCGATGGTGATGAAACCCGCCCTGCGGACGTCGGCGCTGGCAGCGCCCGTGCCGGTGGTGAGGGTACCCCCGGGACCGCCAGCCACGGCGCTGGGGAGCGTGGCACTGGCCGAGGTCAGGTTGCGGGCGGCATCCGCGTTGGGGGAGAGCTCCTCCGGGTCGCTTTGGCACGGGTCGTCTCCCAGCGAGTTCTGCTTGCTGAGCTTGGGGGCCAGCATCTTCACAAGCTCCGGCAGCATGAAGTACTCGGCCTCTCGCTGCAGGCGGCTCCTCTCCGGGAAGTGGTCGGGCAACACCAGCTGCTGGTCCCTCATGTAATCCAAGATGTAGCGGAAGAGGAAGCCGTCCCGATCCACGAAGAACCGTCCCTTGCTGTCACGGGCCAGGGAGCGGACGTTCTTCTGGGTGAACATCTCCCAGAGGAGTGAGCCAGGCACGCTGACCAGGGTGGGGTGGCGGGTGATGTAGACTTGGCCACCCACATTGAGTTCAATGATCTCGGGGAAGGGGAAGTCCTCGCTGGGTTTGGCACAGCCCGTGTTGTCCGCCAGGGCCATCGTGAGCTACTGCTGCCTTCCCACCTGCAACAAAAAGCAGCAACGTGCCAACGTTAAGCCTGCCGGCAAACGCGGCCCATTGTCCCGCCGATCCCAAGCCGGATCGCGCTTGCTTGGGATCAGCGAGCAGTGCAGGATCGGGCCCCCGTCTCTCCAGGTGTCTGGAAGTCAGCTCTCTTCCCCAATCCCCGGCTCTGGGAATAAGCAGCGCTATCTAACGCCGCCTTCCCTGCCGTGGCACAAGAAGGGAAGAGCATTGCCCGCGGTCCGAAGGCGCCATCTCCACCTGCAGCCCTCCCGACGGTCGGCTCCCGGGGCTGGGGCTCAGCACCTTTGCCGAGGAAGGCTCGGCGACGCCGTACTGACATTAAAAACAGGAAAGCCAGAACCGTCACGCCCGGGCTCTGACCGGCGACCCGCCTGGCCCAGCATCCTGCCGGTCGGGAGGAGGTGCTGAGCGTGCCAAGGGAGGACCGCATTACGGCACGGTGTCTCCTGCCGAGCCAGCGAGCTGGAGGGGGGTTTATGGTCCCACGCAAGGAGGTCTGCCAGAAAAGCAGCGCTAGATACGCTATAAAGGAGGGAGTGACAGTGCCTTTTGGCACTCCTGCTCTGTCCTTGCTCCTGGAAAGTACTCGACGGAGACTCGAGGCCAAGCCGAGAGCAGGTGAGAGCTGGCAGAGTCTCTCCAAGGGGCTGGGACCAAGGCAAACACTGGTACAGCCTCGGGCCAGGTGCCATGTTTTTATACATTTTCCAAAGGCAAGAGGATTCACAGGCGTCTCTTGACGCTGCAAATCAGCGCTTACATAAACCTGGTTCAGCAGACGGACTCTGGATCCAGCCTGGCCAAGCCGTGCTCCGTGCAGGGATTTGGGAGACCACGGAGAGAAGGGGTTTTCCTGTGCTGCTCCGAACTGCCTGGCGGGGTTGGCCCCAAGCTCTGCCCGCTCCCCTGGGCGATGTTAGCGCAGCCCTGGGACTGCTCTGAAGTTGGCAGTAGCTGCCTGCACCCCCACCCCCCCCCGGGGACTGGTGCCACAGCCAAGAAACAACACAAAGTCTCGCCCCGTCCTCGTGTCCTGCCGTACGGCTTCACAGGAGCAGTACGGAAGGACCCTAACGCAAATTTCGGAGAGACTAAAGGGCAAAAATAAAACTCTGTGGGCACTTTGGGGCGGTGGGAAGAGCTGAGCCTGCGTTTCATGGCCGCACGCCTCCTCCCAGCTCGTAGGGACGTTCGGGGAGAATAATCGGTTTTGAACAAGGAGCGACCTGGGAAAACCTCCGCCAAGGAAGAGACTGCAAAGCTCGGACAGAGGGCTGGCGCGGTCCGCTTGGCTCCCGGCTCCCCAAATCCTCTCCCGCAGAGGCTTTGACCCCCTTTCCCTGACGAGATGCCCGCACCGCCGCTCCCCTGCTCCAGGAAAGCCGGCAGGAGCCCACCCGTGCCTGGAGCTCATCTGGCAAGAGCCAGATCCCTTTGTCACGGGTGGCGGAGGGCTGCCCACAGCAGGGCGAGGAGTTTGCAGGACCGGAGGGGGGGGGGGGGGGGCCGGCCCC